>JASDQU010291861.1:0-14320 GCA_032191745.1 Picea mariana
TACCAACTGGAAGAAGCTTCATGCTTCTGAGTCACAGTTGGTGGATTCCACTTTGTATCATCAGTTGATCAGGTCATTGATGTATTTTGTCAATACCAGACCAGATATTTGTTTTGCTATTAACACTCTCAGTCAGTTCATAGTGGAGCCTAGAAGAGTGCACTGGGTGGCAACAAAACATGTGCTTAGGTATCTTTGTGTTATGGTAGATTATGGTCTGGACTATCATAGAGGAGATGGAGTTCGTCTGGTTGGCTATACAGACTCGGATTGGACAGGATGTGTCAGTGACAGGAAAAGAAATTTAGGGTGTTGCTTCGGATTGGGATCAGTAGTTGTGTCTTGGTTCAGTCAGAAGCATAAGTCAGTGGCTTTGAGTTCGGCAGAGGCTGAGTATATGGCAGCTAGTCAGGCCCTTTGGCTTCACAAGATGTTGGTGGGATTGTTCAGTGTGCAATTGAGGCCTACCATGATTTACTGTGATAATCAGAGTTGCATTAAACTCTTAGAGAATCCATTTTTTCATGATCGGTCTAAGCATATCGATATTCGATATCACTTCATCCGTGATTATGTTCAGAGAGGAGTTGTGGAGATACAGTACATATCTACAGAGGAGCAGGTTGCAGACATACTCACCAAGGTATTGAACAAAGGCAAGTTTGTATTTTTCAGGGACAAGCTTGGAGTGGTGAGTAACACTTTCCTCGGTATGAGGGAGTGTTAAAAATTTTAATTAAATAAAGTACCAAGGCAAGTGTTTCTCTTCCCTAGGCACCTAAGGGGGAGAAAGTGCCTAATGTGGGTCCTAGTCAAATTAATTTGTGAGATCCAAATTAAAAGACAACTTTATGACTAAAGTGAGGGTGAGTGAAGAGACACCAAATCTCGGCCACTCATCTGATCTAATCTCAACCGTTAGATTAGAAAACCCCTCACCTTCCCTCATGAGATCGATTAGGGCAAGAGGGCGCACCCATTGTGGGTTGTTCAAGCATTCTTGTTGAGAGAACAAGAGAGAGCAAGAGAGAGGTCAAGCTAGAGAAGAAAGAGGCAGCATTTGCAGAGCTGGGCATGCATCCCAAGGAAGCAAGCTAGCACGGATTTCAAGACAAGGTACAACAATTAAAGCAGACCGTACGGTACAAATTTCTAGAGGCCATACAACCATTTTTCACAGAAATCGAGGGAGACAGCAGAAGAATTTATGAGAAGTTTGGCATGCATCCCAAGGCTATCGTACATCCATTTATTGGCACAAAAGTCGAGGTAACTATTGTAATAAATTTATGGGTGAAATTTCGTATAGTTCGTACAGTTTCAGCATGAATTTCGAGTACAGTTTCAGCACGAATTTCGAGCGTTCTACAACACAGTTTTCAAGGAGCTATTCCTGTTGGGTTTTTTGTACAGTCTTGGTAGAATTTTGGGCACAAATTTCGAGACATTCCGTACAACATTAATTGCTGGGACAACCTTACAGTGTACAGATTTATGGTTCAGAAATCAAGGAGCAAAGCTACAGAAATGTCCAGATAACTTTGTGTAAATTTCTGAAGGTGAATATGCTGTAAAAGATTTTTCTTAGAAGCCCATAAATAATAAAAAGCCCTCTCTCACTAGTTTTCCCCTTGTGGGTTTTTCTAGGGTTGAAGTTAGACCAAAAATTCTTGTGTCTAAATTTTCTGAGTTTTGCATACTGCTGATATTTTATTTCTGCACTTAAAATGATGTCCAGAATCCTCATGTTTCAGTTCTAAAGTTTAATTTTCTGCTAAGTATTTAATTTCTGAAACTGGGTTTGGGCATTTAACATTGGCTGAAAAATCAGCGAGGCTGAAACTGGGTTGGGGTCTGAAAAATTAACAAAGTACTACTCTATCTACTAGGCTTTCCCAACTTGTTGGAGTATTTCATTTTCTACCATACAAAGCTTCAATTGGGCTCATCTTGAATGAATCTTGATACCCATTATTATAGGCAAACTCAACTAAATGAAAATAATCTCCCCACTTAGATGGCTTATCCATCACATACATTCTCAACATGTCCTCAATCACTTGGTTGATTCTCTCTGTCTACCCATCTGACTGTGGATGGTATGTTGTGCTAAATTTCAGATTTGTACTAAATCCTTTAAATAATCCCCTCCAAAAATTTGAAGTAAACTTTGTATCTCTATCTGAGACAATTGTCTTAGGTATCCCATGCAACCTAAAAATTTCTCTCATGTAAATTTATGCAATATTAATTGTTGTATGAGTCATATCTATAGGAATAAAATGAGCATCCTTTGTCAATTTATCCACAATTACCATTATGGAATCATGTTGCCTTGTTTTCCTGGGAAACTTAGTTATAAAATCAATGGTTACCACTTCCCATTTCTTCTCTGGAATTGGAAATGGCTGAAGCAAACCCACTGGGTGTTTATGCTCAACTTTTACTCTATGACATTCCATACATCTGGCAATGTAATCAACAACATCCTTCTTCATATGTCCAACATATAGAACATTATGCATTTCTTTTAACACCAAATTCCTAAGTTCTCTGGAACTAGGAACATAAATTTTATTCTTATGCATAAGTAATCCATCTTCCCTAATCTCATACTCTTTAATTTTCTGTTGTACATTTTCTTGCTATAAACTTTTTTTTACCTATAGCTAATGCTGATTTGTAATAGCAACATCTAAAATCCTGCTCTTCAAATCTGACTAATGCATACTAATGGCTATAACATGTTTGAGATGTATTCTTCTACTGAGTGCATCAGCCACTTTATTTTCTTTTACTTTGATATGCTTGATGTCAAATTCATACTCACTTAACAATTCCAACCATCTTATTTTCCTCTCATTTAAAGTTATATGTTCAAAAAGTTATTTCAGACCACTATGGTCTGTCCTTAGCTCAAATCTATTTCCCATGAGATAATTCCTCCACATCTTCAATGCATGAACTATGGCAGCAAGCTCCAAATCATGTGTGGCATAATTCCTTTCATGTTCTTTGAGATTTCTAGACTCATAACTAATGACATGCCCATTTTGAGTGAGGAATTCACCAATTCCTTCCTTGCAGGCATATGTACATACCAAAAAAATCTCATTTGGGTCAGCAATCTTTAAAATAGGTGCACTAGTAAGTAATTCCATTAACACATTAAAATTATCTTCACACTCTATAGTCCATTCAAACTTAATTCCCTTCTTTTGCAAAGAAGTGATGGGATGAACAATCTTAGATAACCCTACTATAAATCTCCTACAGTATCCAGATAATCCCATAAAAGATATGATTTCTTAAATATTCATGGGTGTTGGCCATCATCTAATGGTTTCAATCTTTTATAGATCTATTGTTATACCTTCTTCTGAAATAATGTGTCCCAAGTAATGGATCTATTCTTGGTAAAACCAACACTTACTAAGATTGGCATAAAGTTGATGTTCCCTCGACACTTGCAACATCAACCTCAAGTGATGTTCATTCTCTTCCTCATACTTAGAATAAATAAGTATGTCATCCAAGAACACAATGACAAAATTATCCAAATAATTTCTAAATATGTCATTCATTAAGCACATAAAGACAACGGGTGCAATAGTTAGTCCAAATGACACCACCACAAATTCATAATGTCCATACCTGGTTCTAAAAGTTGTCTTATTGATGTCTTATTCCTTGATTTTTACCTGATGGTATCCTGATCTTAAGTCTATCCTTGAAAATATATTTTCCCCTCTTAACTGATCAAATAGGTCATCAATTCTAGGTAGAGGGTATTTGTTCTTCACTATGGCTTTATTTAACTGTCTAAAGTCAACACACAACCTCAATGTTCCATCCTTATTTTTGACAAAGAGTATTGGTGCTCCCCAAGGTGAAACACTTAGACATATGTACCCTTTCTTCAACAATTATTCTAGTTGCATTTATGATTCTTTTAATTGTGGTGTACTCATTTCGTAAGGATTTTTTGATACCGGGGCATATACTGGTACTAAATCAATAGAGAAATATATTTCCCTCTTCAGGGGCAACCTTGGTATTTCTTGGAATACATCTTCTAACTCTTGCAATACTGGAAAATATTCAAGGCTTGGCCCTTTTGGCTTTTATGGCTCTTTCACATGAGCTACATACAATTGACATCCTTTCCTGAAACATTTCTTCACATGTAAGGTTGAAATCTCCCTTATAGAAATGGGTCTTGGAATTTCTTTCATAGTGCTTTGTTTTTCTTCTTCATCAAGACATGTAAATGTCTTGTTATGACAATCTAAGACAACATGGTCTTGGTCCAACCAATCCATTCCAATTAGGATATCATAAGATTCTAATGGTATGATATTTAGGTCAGCATTAGTATTCACTCCATTAAGAATTATTGGACAGCCTTTGACCATCTCATTGATCCTTCTTTTGGTTGCATTGGCTAGCTGAACCAAACTTGAATTTTCAAGAGTACTTTTCTCAAAATGTAATCTATCCACTATTTTAGGATCAATGTAACAATGGATTTCTCCTAAATCAATTAAAATAGAAACATGTTGATTAATGATCTTACCTTCCACTTCGATCATATTGGATTGGTACTTTTCTTGTCGATCTTCTAAGGCTGCATATATTCTTCCCATGTCTTCTACTATTGTATCATCTCAGATGTTGTGCATAGTCTTCGCTTTATCTCCTTTGTGAGGTCTATCCTTGTATATGTGATTTTATTTGCACCCCTAACATTGGATTGGTGGTCTTCCTCCTTTTCCCAAGGATTCTTCCTTCTTGGATTCACTCTTAGTAGAATTTTCTTGTTGATTTGTATTTGGATTGTTTCTGTTGAAAGGAACTTTGAATTCCTTCCTTCCCCTATCATATTTCTCTTTATTCTTATCCTTCCAGGATGTTTGTTGGGATTCTTTGCCCCTGCCCTTGCCTTGATCATACATGTACTTATCCTTCCTGATGGTCTCAATCAAAGTCCTAGGCTCATCATGCTGAATCTTTTCCTTATAAAAAGATGGAAGTCCACTTAAGAACCTATGTATCTTCACCTTCTCATCTTTTATAAATCCTACATACTTCAACAATCTTAAGAACTTATTTTCATATTCTACCATGGTCATGCTTCCCAATCTGAGTTCAAAGAATTCTTGCATTTTCTTGTCATAGAAGTGCTATGAAAGATGCTCCTTCTAAAAATGTCTCTATAATTTCTTCCAAGTGATCCTGCTCTCATTAATGTGCTCAACTTTCTTCAGTTGATCCCACCACATAGCAGCTTTTCCATGCAAATGGTATGTGGCAATTTTGGCTTCTATGTTAGATGAGTAGTTGTGCAACTAAAAGTACTTCCTGTTTCCAAGAAACCGGGATTCAACATAATCTTCGCTTTCTCTTTCACCATCAAATGATGGTGGCTTAAGATTTCTCAAATCTCCTTGCAAACTTTCCAATTCATGTCTTCTTCTTTGGTGTATGACAGGAGACATTTTTGGTCCACTTATGGAGTCTTCATATGCATAAAATTTCCTTGTTGAGTAAGGAGGTGAGTGGTGCCTATGAGTTATTCTAGTATTTATTGAATGACCAACTCTCTTGTAGTTATCTCTTCTTTCATAATATCTACCTTCTTCCTCCTACCTCAAGTCTAATCCATTCCTTGCTTGCATATGCAACTGATTTAGGCTTTGCATCACTTGAGCATGTATTTGGTTTTGTTCTATCATCAACCTCTCATTGTTTTCTTTGTAACTCTGCACTTCTATTTTCAATATTCTCACAATCTCTATTAATATCTTGTTCCCCTCTGCTCCAGTGCCCATTTGATTTTGTATATGCATTACCCACACTGATATTTTAACCTTTGGCTTAGTTATCATGACTGAAGACTCCCTCTCCTTCCTCCATGTCCCAAATCTGCATTCTTATATTGAAATGATATGTTTATATCCCCTAAGTCTACAAAATGTGCAAGTAACCATTTTGTTAGAATTATGCATATTATATTTTTTTGTCAATTAATGCTACATGTCCTTTTTTTTGCTTAATTCATGAAGAAATATATCATCATTCTCCAAATTATAATAATTACAAGTTATTCTCCACTGAATCATCTCTCCAACGAATATTCTCATGCCTCATTTTGATCTATGAGATGAAATTTATGGCTTCCTGAAAACACGACTTTCACCCTTTTTGTGCATTTTCTCCACTGGTGTAATTTTATATTAAAATAACAAATTTCGTCAACTGCAGATGAAAATATGTTAGGAACTAGATAAACTTTTGTATGAGACATATATAAAAATAATGACAAGTAATTCATAATAATTCATATATTTCCAATCTGATGCTCCATTCAAAAACTGCAATAATCTGGAATTTGCAACTTTGTCCCTTTTCACCCCCTTTTTTTAGACTTGAAATTTTTAGCAAAATTGGCTATCTCACAATATGTACACTTATTGAAAAATTTCACTAAACCAAATTTATTCGTCTTGATGAGTATTTAAAATGTTGAGTAAATAAATGTTTCCAATTTTTTGATTTGGGGTCACTTTTTATACTCTAAAAATATCAAAAATCCCCAAAAAGTGGCCCAGAATAGTGGATTTTGGCCTATTTCAGTATCCCCATATGATTTATTCAGTTCCTTCATGGGTTATTTCCATGTCTGATTTCTAGACTCTCCCCAATATTTTCAGCTTAATCTGGACCTCTTCCAATGATCTAGACCCAGATCTTTAAAAGCCATTATTTTGAAATTTCTGACAAATCCAAGCAGGATTGGACAATGGCCCTCTCTAGAACTTTTATATATATCCTCTCTACAGACAAAACCCATAATTTTCATCCCAATGTGACTTAATTTTCTCCAGTTATGGTAATCTACACCATCGATCTCAAGTCGGAAGCAATCTGGATCGTTGATCTGCACTCCATTGGCCATTGACGATCGACGTTCTCCTTTGGCATGCACAACACCTTCCTAAAACTTCTGACTTGATCATTGACCGTCATCTCAAATCCCAGACAATCGATTTGCACACAATTCCAAACCAACCGACCTGACCATCATTCATCGATGATCTTCATTGGTGAATGGATATCCCTACCACTTTGGTTGATGCCCGACCATTGGCCCATGACACGTAGATGCTGACATGGCATGACACATAATATTGAGGCATCAACTAGGCTAACGTGGAATCACACATGGATGTTTATGTGGCATGACATGTCATCGCCTTCTTTTCTCCATCAGCCATCGACGGTTAGATATTTCCTTTGGTCGAATGAAATATTCTCGCAAAGTCATTGATCACCGATCCATCGACCATCGACAATACCAGATGTCATTTGGTCAAACTTCAACACTTCTCCAAACTCGTTGATCCCCGATCCATCGACCATCAACCATCTCACATGTCATTTGGTCAAACATCAACACTTTGCCAAACTCATTGATCCTCGATCCATCGATCATCGATGATCTCATATGTCATTTGGTCAAACTTCAACCCTTCACCAAACTCGTTGATCCCCAATCCATCAACCATCGATGATCTTAGATGGCAATTTTCAACACTTAGACAATTTCGGCTAAAAAACAGGTGAATCTGGTTCATTGATCTCCCAGCCAACATTATCTTGACCATTGCTTTTCTATGGATTCTCAAATGGAAAAAAAATGAATACAGACCGTCGATCTTCCTCCTTTTCCAAACCTATGAAATGAATCTCGTTCGTTGATCTCATAACTTTGCCAAACTTTAAAAATTTATCAATTTTAAAAAAAATTCAAGGATAAATTTGGTGATTGATCTTAAGATCGAACACAATATCGATCGTTGATTCATCAAACTCTTCCCAACATTACAGTGACCATTAAAATATGAATTTTTGATATTGCAGGTCGAATCTGACGCTGCAACTCTGCAAATCAACTCCATTAAACTTCTTAAACAATCTTAATTAATTAAAACTCAAATCTACTCACGAATTTGGGGATTTTATCTCAAATTTTTCACCATATTTCCCCAAATTCGTACAAACCAACTCTGTGACAATGAATCTACCCAATTCTCACTCATTATGGCCCATACCAGTCTGGTGTTTCAACTAGAAGCTCTAATACCAATATGTAACACACCCAACCACCCACATGCTAGACATGCTCCTTCAAAAATGCACTGCAAATTGATTTCGAGTTCTAATAACATTTAATTAATAAAGAAGCATGAAAGAATCACTTGCAATATTCAATATTAATGCTTCAACATAAAATAAATGAACAACATGCCATGCACAACAATAACCAGCAAGCACGCATATTATAAAAACAAATCTTAGAAATAATAATTGATACACAAGGGAAATAAATATACAATCACAGGAAACCGTGACATGGAGTACTTATCTTAAACAAATTCAATCACTAACTGGCTATAGACCAAGGAAGTTATACCCAATCGTATACATTGTTGTTCCAAGTATCAATAGAAATTGCACCCCCGAGTCAGGGTTATGAATCCACAAGGACGGGTTCTGGGACAACACTCATCTTCCCAACAGGTTATCACTTAAGCTCTCACAGGCTTCTCAACATACAACAATCCAAAGTACACTAGCTCTCTTCTCTCCATCTTAAGACAATGAAGCCCCTTTATTTCCATGCAGTCCCCTTGTAGTATTCCAGATATAAAATAGTATGCAGAACAACAATATTTTAACAAGTAATGGCAGGACAACAATGATATAACCAAAACAATACCAAAATAACACCAGAAAGAGAACATTTATTAATGATAGAAATGTTCACTTGCCTCTTCGAGGGGGAAACCTCCAACAGAGCAGATCTCTATTACAATAATATCCAAGACAAAACTTCTCATATCCTCTACTCCTATTTATACTAAATCT
This sequence comes from Picea mariana, assembly GCA_032191745.1. Taxonomy (NCBI): domain Eukaryota; kingdom Viridiplantae; phylum Streptophyta; class Pinopsida; order Pinales; family Pinaceae; genus Picea; species Picea mariana. Next base: position 8,932 of record JASDQU010291861.1, read on the forward strand.
ATCTATCCAAAAGAACAATCTAACAGAATATCCTTCTAGAAGCATAAGCTTCTATTAGGTTTTCTTACATTTGACTTATTCTTCCTTATTGTTAGGACTTATTAATATTGGCCTTTATTACATGGAATTATATTATTCTACCTATGTGAGCGGTTAGGGAGGTTAGGTCCCTAACATGCCCTCCCCCTTGAAGAACAACCTTTTCCTCAAGGCTTAAGATGAGGAAATTGTTGTAGAATGGTGGTCGGCTCCTAAGTGGCATCTTCTGGACTTGTATCTTTCCATTGGACTAACACTTCCTTGAGGGTGCAGTGATGGAGACGATGCTCTCATTGGTCCAATACTACTTGTGGTTGAAACCAGATGGAACCTTATTCATCCAACTCAGGGAGACTCGTTTGAGTTTGGCACTTAGTTCCAATCACCTTCTTTAAGAATGAGACATCAAAAACAGGATGGAGCTTTGACTGAATGGGTAGATATAACTAATAGGCCATCGATCCCACTCGCTTGAGAATTGTATAAGGACCATAAAATTTGAGAGAAATTTTATGATTGTGTTAAGATTTGAGTGAAGTTTGCTTATAAGGTTGTAGTCGAAGAAACACTTGGTCCCCTTCAACAAATTGGCGTTCAGAATTACCTTGATTTTCTTGTTGCTTCATGCAATTTTGAGCCATGACCAAATTATCTTTGAGGGCATAAATAATAGCCTCTCAGGCTATAATATTTTTTTCAACCTCCTGAACCTTCGAAACCCTAGGCATATATGAGAGAAACGATGGTGGATTTTGGCCATATATTTCTTCAAAAAGAGTCATGCAAGTAGTTGTATGGTAATATGTGTTGTACCACCATTCAACTAGGGGTAACCATTGAGCCCACTGATTTTTTCTCTTAGATGCGAAACACCTCAAATACGTTTCCAAACACTTGTCGACAACTTCAGTCTGACCATCCATTTGGGGGTGATTGGCGGTGTTGAGATGCAATTGGGTGCCTTGTAGCTTGAACAATTATTTCCAAAAATTGATGGTGAAAGTGGGATATTTGTTAGAGACAATAGAATTAGGCATGTCATGAAGCTTGAAGATATTATCCATGAATATTTGAGCCACTGTGGATGTGGTGAATGGGTGTTGAAGAGAAAAAAAATGAGCATATTTGGAGAGACGATCGACGACCACCATGACAACAGACTTATTTCTCGATTTAGGTAATCCCACAAAGAAATCCATAAAAATATCTTTCCAAGTAGCAGGAGGGATTAGAAGCGGTTGGAGTGTTCCCAAAGCTTTGGAAATTTCTCCCTTGTTGCGTTGAGAGACCTCACATTTATCCACAAAGGTGTGGACATCCCGTTTCATACCATCCCAGAAAAAAATAACATTTGACCCATTCATAGGTTTTGTTAAACCATGAATGCCCTGTTTTGGGTGAAGCATGAAGTTCAAAAAGCGTGGTGGATTTAAGTTGTGATTTCTTGCATAAATACAAAAGGCCTTTGTAGCGAAGCTCGTCATTGTGCCAAGAGTACCCTGGAGAAATTAGATAATTGTGTTGCAATTAGTGGATCATGCTAGAAATTTTGGGGTCTTGCAACCATTCCTGACGAACAACTTGGAGCCAATCTGATACAATGAAGGAGAAGGAGAAAAGGGACCCATCTTCTTCATATTTTGGGGAAAGAGCGTCGGCCACTACATTTTCCTTTCCCTTCTTGTAAATGATCTCGTAATCATATCCAAATAGATTGGTCACCCATTTTTGTTGCTCCAGTGATGAAATTCGTTGTTCCAGAAAATACTTGAGACTCTGATGATTAGTTTTGATTTGGAAGCGATGACCCAATAAATAAGGATGTCAGAGATGCATTGCATGTATAATAGCTAACATTTCCTCTTCATAAATGGATTGGCCCAAATGTCGCTCTAAAAGTTGTTTTCTAGTGAAGGCCATAGGCCTGCCATATTGCATGAGGACGGCCCCAATTCCTTTCCCGGAAGCATCACATTCCAATACAAATGTCTTTGTGAAGTCTGGAAGTGCTAGGACAGGGGTCGAGAACATAACATATTTCGAGGCTTAGAAGGCATGATCTGCAGCTGGAGTCCAAGTGAAAGCATTCTTTTTAGGGAGAGAAGTGAAAGGAGCTGCAATTTTTCCATAATTCCGAACAAACTTCCTATAATAGCCTGTTAAACCCAGAAAACCATGCAAGCTCTTAAGAGTTTTAGGGTGAGGCCAATCCTGCATAGCTTCAATTTTCTTAGGATCCACCCAGACACCCTCATTGCCGACAATATGAACTAGGTATTCCACTTATGAGGCACCAAAGGCGCATTTAGATTGTTTGAGGAAAAGTTGGTGCTTAGAGAGTATATGGAGAACATGATTCACATGGGAGAGATTTGATATCCAATTTTTACTATAGATGAGAATATCATCAAATAAAACTAAGACAAAATGACAGAGAAAAGAATGGAAGACATGATTCATAAGACTTTGGAAAGTGGAGGGATCATTACACAAGCCAAAGGGCATAACCAAGAACTCATAGTGACCCTCATGAGTTCGAAATGCAATCTTGGGAATGTCTTCTTTTTTCATATGGATATGGTGGTAGCCAAAACGTAGATCCAGTTTGGTGAAGTATTGAGCACCACTCAATTCATCCAAGAGGTCATCAATGACAGGAATGGGGAATTTGTCTTTGATTGTGAGTTTGTTGAGGGCGCAAAAATCAGGACACATGCGCCAAGTACCTTATCTATTGAGTACCATGACCACAGGGGCTGGTACTGGGATGGATAACACCTGCTTCTAGCAATTCATGAACAATTTTCTCAATTTCATTCTTCTGGGAAATGGGATGATGATAAGGGTGAACATTGGGGGTAAGACTTCCCGGTATGAGAGGGATGGAATGATCATGGACTCCACATGAAGGGGGAAGTGATTTGTGAGTGGTAAAAACAACTTGGTGGTGGGAGAGGATAAATTGGAGGTCGGGATGCACAGAAGGTGTCTCAACATTATGAATGGAGTGGAGTTGGGAAATATTTCCAAAATGACCTTTCTTGATGAGATCTTCCATGCGATGGGAACTGATGATCTCAAGGGAGCCTGTTGTGGTGCATTGGAATTTATATTGTTGTCCCTCATATTGGAATTGCATGGTTAAGTCCTTAAAATCCATGAGAATGGGGCTAAGGGTACATAACCATTCGACACTGAGAAAAAAGTCACAACCACCCATGTTTATAGAAAACATATGGTATTTTAGGTGATACCGACCAATTTGGAGCCACACATTTTCATATCGTCCCCCACATTTCATGGAACCTCCATGGCAATCATGATTTAAAAATTATTGACAGCATAGATGTAACAATTGACTTCTTGGGAAATGTGGTGATGAATAAAATTGTGGGTGCTACCAATGTCCATAAGGATGACGACTTTTCTATTTTTAATGTAACTAATTAATTTGAAAGTCTGGGGAGAATAGAAGCCAGTGAAGGAATTAAGTGAAATCATCGGGTCAACTTCGAGTGGATCAGAGGGTGGGGTCATATCAGACGGTGGTGGTAGTTCCTCCACAGGTGGAACAAATACCTCATCTTCAGAAATATCCTCAGTCACAACCATAAAAATCGTATGTTCCTTACACTTTTTCCTTGGAAAAACATTGTCATCGTAATTATTAAAAAGACCCTTGAGTCGACGTTCAACCATTTCATCCCTAGTTAATTTCTAGATCTTGAGGGGAGTTGCAGGAGGGGCATAATTAGCGGTTTTAGGAAAAGGAGGAAAGGAGGGTTTGTGGATCTGGGAGGATACAATCTCTTGTTCTTCCTTGGCTCTTTGAGTAGCTTCCAACCAAGTCTGGGGGCATGCCATGAGAACATGGGCATGAATTTCATCTTTTAGGCCACTGATAAAGCATTCCCTGGAGAAAGCATCTGACATGCCCTCCATTTTGAAAGCCAAGTGCTCAAATGTGGCAATAAAGTCTTTCATTATCCCAGACTACTTCAACTTGGTCAAACGACCTAAATGGTGGGTGTCAAAGTCAAAGCGGTCATAAAGATCTACCACAAACTGTGTCCAAGCAACATACCCTTGGTGGGCCGTTTTTCACCATTTCCACCATTGCCATCATTTCAGATCCATATGTAGGACACCATAATGAATCTTGTCTAAATCATTAATAATTACATGCAAAGAGAAATAATGTTCCATTTGGGTGACCCAGCCTATGGGATCTGAGCCATCAAATTTGTTCACCTCAATTATGGGAGGGTGGAGGTTACGATAAAAGTGGGTAGTATGAGGAACTTGGTAATGAGAAGAGTCATGGTCATCTTGATAAGATGGTTTTTCAGAAGAGGAAGGGTTCAAGGAACAACCCATGAAGTGGTCAAGGGTGGATTTGAGGTCTTTGATGTGGGAACATTGGTCCTGGAGGTTCTGAATAGAGGAATTGATTGATCTAAGGTTGGCATTGATGTTCTTGATGCCTTCCTTATTCTGGATATTTTCAACAACCAATGTATTGAGTTCTTGGGATTGGGTGTTGGCCATTTGGAAAAATGGGCAGGAAAATGGTATAGGGGGGAAACAGGGGGTCGGAAGGGGTGGGTGGGACCACTGAGAAGAACTGTGTTAAATGATAAGTACCTATGTGATCAAGGAGAAAAGTGGAATCCAATGGAATAGGGGAAAAATAAGGGTGTTGGAAAAGGGTTAGGCCCACAAAAAAAATTGTGTTAAAAATGATAGGTATCATTAGAATCAGGGCTAAGTGAGGAACCCAATGGGATAGGTCCCAAATCCTACAGAGTTATACTCCAATCTGAAGAATATTGCAGTGTTGAAATGCCCAAATTCTTAACAACAAGAAATGTGTAGTAACTTCACAACCAGAATGCAGGAGGCATAATTGTGGGGAGATATATCTTGTCTGTTCTATTTTTGTTTCCATCCCAAGGGTTAGGGTATTTAGGGTTTCTACAAAAAAGGGTTTTCCATGTCATATATATCTCTGATATATGTGCAGGGTCCAACAATAGTACTCGACCCAATATCTCAGGGCACCAACTAAGGGGGCTAGACCATGCCCTTAGTTGTACTACCTGACTACCCAAGTACTAGAGAGTATACTCCTGAGTGTTGTTCTCGGTGGCACTATAGTAGTCAAGCGGTCGATCGGTTTATCTACGGAGGGATTCAAAATATCTAGGTTGATTTGTATATAGGTGTTGTCTGATGCACTACCACTCGAAGGGGTTGTTAAGAACCAAACATCAATATAGCATAGAAAAACCTCAGGAAAAGTACTCAACGCCTTGAAAAAGAGATAATTTCAGATAATAAGCCTCTTCGA
>JASDQU010291862.1:0-14374 GCA_032191745.1 Picea mariana
CTGAGAAATACACAATCACAAGAGACACAGCATTTATCCTGGGAAACCCTCTAGGGGAAGAAAACCCAGCAAAACTTCCTTAATATAGATAGCCAATACAATGCCAAGAGATCTCTATGCTAAAACAGAAAGTCCTCTCCAAGATATGCACCACTCTCTCTCTCCTTTGCCGGTACCAGATCAGAACTTGTCTCTCAAACTGAGCAAGTGAGTTGTGTCCAAGTGAGGCGCTAGCCTCCTTTATTTATACAAGTCTGGCACATGTGAAGTGTCTCTTCACTGGCAGGGCCGACTTCTCCAACTGGGTGGATAAACCCACCTTTATTATATTTCTGGGTCTCCTTATTAACTGTTGGGGCCGACTTCTTATTCTGCCTATTATAATTGTCTGTTGACCAATCCACAAAAGGGGATTTGGTCCTATTACAATAACCAACATGATCAATCCACAATGGGGATTGATCCTATGAATAATATATCAATAATAATAAGAATACTCTTTGCAGTTATGATATTTCAACAATTTGTACCTCTTTCGTGCTCGATGGGGCGAGGTCCTACCAAAGCACTATCCCTTTTGTATGTTTCGTGCAAATGAAACACCTTGTCATTCCCTAGTGAAATATTGTTCTCGTGATTGCTAAGAATATTCTGGTAACCCTTTCCCTTAGTCCATGTTATCTCACTAATATTGTCTCTTTTGTCAAGGGAAGACTGGGCCAACCTTGAAATAAGCATGGATCTCCTGAGTTGTAGTCACTATGTCCTTGATCATCTATTAGTAAGGAAGTGAGAGAGGGTGTTTGTTCATTTTGCTCAAAATGACCAATTTGTAATAACATGGAAGTTTCTTCGAACGATAGCTGATCATCTAGGATTTGCTTTGTCAAAGAAGGGATTCCCAACATTTCACGAATCCTTTTAACCTTTTGTAAGATATAGGCCATACTAGTGCTCAAGTTGGTCCTATTATTGCTAGGTTTTGGGAAATGTTGGGGTAGATTTTCAGCATACACTTGGGGCTCTTCTAGCTTTACCCTTGAGTTCTCATTTGTTTGGCCAAAGTATTCAATCCTAGGCTTCCTCATGTCTTGATTTTCTTGAATTTGACTTGGCGTGAACAAGGTGAATATGGAATCTACAAAATTAGGTTTCTCATGAGTAGCCTTTGGGTGATAACGTTCAAAATAGGAGTCCTTGCATGACCAGGGCTTAGGATCATTTTCTTGTCTTGCAACATTTTGTAGGTTCAAAGTGTTCAGACAAATTTGTTCTCTTGGAATATGAGATTTTATTGTTTGAGGTCTCATAGAAAGTGGCTTTTCGATTTGTGATAGTGATCTTTCTAACTGAGTGATTCTTTCAGAGATACTTAGATCCTCAAAGGGTTCATGTTGTTTTGAAAAATTTAGGGCATCTTTCATGTTTGAGAAACCTGTGCTTCATTTCCTATCGAAAGTATTGTTTTCTACCTCTAGAATCTCTGGGAGGTCATGCTCTAGTCCTCCCATGTTTTCCTTATTTATCTCCCAGATGTTATCATTGTTCAAAAAATTGACCTGATGGATGGCACCGCCAAACTTAAGATTCTCTTCAACCTGCCAGGCAGCATCTTGAGGTCCTTCTAGGGTTGTAGGTAATTTATCCTTGAGGGTAAATTGTAAAGTTCCTTCAAAGGAGTTAAGGTAATGTTGCAGAATATAGCTCTTTGGGAGAAAATCGGGTTGAAGCTTGGTAATGAGAGTGTTGAAGCTATCATTGAATTCCCTAACGTCTTTGTCTGTTTGTTTGCAAACTTCGAGGTATTGAGAGTAAAAGGAGGTCATACTTTCTTTTTTACACCACTTGTCCTTGAAAGCTCGTTCAAGATCTTCAGGGGTTTTGATGCTTCCATTCAGGAGACCATTAATACAGCCTCTGGCACTATCAGTGAGTGAGATTGCAAAAATCCTCAGGGTGTTCTTCTCCCGATTGGTGAAATTCATATTCCTCACAAAATGTATCCGAGTGTGAGTTGCCATAAGATCCTACTTCTCCCGAGAATTTAGGTATCCAAGAATCAACCTCTTTGGGGAGATCATGTAAACCTCCTTGGGTGTTCATTAAGTCCAAAGGGCCAAAAAGTTCTTTGTGAGACCATTTAGGAGGATCTATAGGGGTAATAAGCACTACGGGATAAGAAGAAAGTGTGCACTAACGTCCGCTACGGGTCATCATTTGTGGAGTCGTCGAATAGTTTTCTTGAAACTATCAAAAAAGGATGAGGGGATCACCCTTAATGGAGTCTCCAAGTAAGCTTTGTAAGATAAAGGCTTTTGAGGAAAGGCTTACCGAGAAGTGTCATCTTTAGGGATAATTGACTCAATGTTCCCTGAAAACGACGCTAAAATGTTATCGCACAATTTGTACTTTGATCAAAGGAAAGGGTAATGGAGAAAAAATTGGTGCAACTTGAGGTTATCCTATCACCATCACCTCAATAGGATGCCTCTTTATATTTAGGGTTGATGGCCCAGGGGAGACATCCCAGGTGACCTGGGGGTTTGAGAAGGAAAGGTTAAGATATCTATTAAAAGGTCCCCTCTCACAGGTCACCACTGATCAGAAAGTCTCGGGGTTTTAACCAATGAAGTAATGAAATATCAAGATGTACCTGCCCAGAACAAAGCAACAAGAAAATATGTCTTTTGCAAGTACAACTTGTTGTTGGTACTTCATAAAACCACGAACTTTATCAATAAAAGCAATGGCTGATATAATGGTGAAGTAAACATAAATTTATAGCAACAATATTTATAAGACAATAACTTCACAATAAGTGCCTTAAATAGCTTCAAAATGACCAAGAATAAGCAATCATTCACATCAAAATATTAGCATTTGTCTGAAGCAAGTAAGGCAATTGCATTAATCAACTTTTTCAATTGCTTTTAGATGTTTTTAATGCTGCAAAATATGGTTGTATCTTACTTTAGTAACAGCAGCAACAAAAGTTAGTAGGTTAGGCTATTCTAATGTTAGAAGTGGTTAGTAGAAGGCTTAAGGTGTAGGTTTTGATAGTTTTTTTGGTCAATCACTCAATAGAAAGTCTTGGATTAGTGCCTTTAGGGAAAATGGAATCTATTAGGTGGTAGAAAATGTTGAAGGAAAAGATGATAGTAGGAGAGCCAAAGACAAGAGATGTTAATAGTTGGAGTGTTGGTAACCCAAGGCTTCAACTACCAAACCCTAGAGGGGAAATAGCTACTAAGGTGTAGGTAACCCTAGGCCTTACTAGTTTTCCTCTTCCTTTAGCTCAAAGGTGAAGAAAATTACGGCTTTGATGAAGCAAAGGTGCTAGGGAGTTGCAATGGCAAGGCCCTTAGAAAAAGCTTCTAGAGAAATCGGCTTCTTGGAAAAATCTAGTAGGTAAAAGCTCTTAAAGCAAGGACAATAACATGTGCTTGGCTTCCTAAGGTTTTAAACTAGCAATTTCATAATCTTAATGTAAATGCAAGATAAACATAACCATAACCATTCAATTAAGAAGAATTGCAGAAATCTTACTTACATTCATCAAAAATCATCAAGCAAAAACCCTAGTTGAACACTTCCACCAAGAAAATTGCCAAAATAGTCCAAAATTAGCCTCCTTCAACAAGTGCGCCTAACATTTCAGCCAATAAACCTTAAGTAGGGCACAAATTTCAGACCTCACTAAGTGTGAGTGAAAGATGATGAAAAATATAAGAGAAAAAATCGTTATTATACATTTTCAATGACCAGAATTAGGTCAAAAAGGTCGACATGGCCAATTGCATGTAATATCCAGTTTTTACATTAAATGACATAAATAAACCCTAAATCAAGCAGAAAAGGTGACGTCATGCCCTTTTAGGGTGACTTTAGGCCTTCTTAGGGCAATGTTGGCCTCCAGGAGCAAAATGTTAGGCCTTTTCGGTCCTCTAGATCATACCACACGTGCCACTTGGCACACAAATGCCTCCAAAGTGTCTAAAATGTTGGGTGACATCATGGGTCACACGGGTGACGTCATGGGCCTTCCAAGGCCTATGTCATAATTAAAAGGGAAAGACCCCCCTAGGTCCAAGCCTGCCCAGCTGTCTCTGGTGGAACGTCCTCCTCTCTCTTCGATGCAAACCTCTGATATGTCTTTGCCTCTGGATGGGGTCTCAACATCCATCTGGTTGGCTTTTGTAACAAACATAAATATATGTAAAAATAAATAAATATAAATAAGTAATAAGTAATTATTAATTATGAAGAGACATGACATATGAAAGGTCATGTCTCTTATGAAAGGGCACCCCTGTGTGGGATATATATATAAGTCGTCATTCCTCATTTGTAATATATCTTATTCATTCTTATACATTTATTATTAAATATATTTACTATCCATAAGTGGATTATTGTGTATTGTTCTATTTATACTGGATATTTACATAGTAAACCAGCTTGGTTCACCATAGTGGTATCAAAGCTCGTTTTTTATCCTAGTCTTTTAGCCATCAACCCTTAGTTAAAAAATTTGTTGCCTTTGGCAATGTAACTGCAGGCTTTTGGCCACAACTACAGTTTTGAGAGTTTCTCTGATTCCTTGGCCACCAACCGACCCTTGGCCATTTTAAGAAATCAAATTCTGCGGAAAAAAATTTATTCTGTTACCAAGATAAAAATAAAAAATAAAAAACAAAAAATAAAAAAATAAAATAAAAATAAAACAAAACAAAAAAAAACAATATATCAGAAAATTTGTTGAAAAAATAAAAAAAATAAAAAATAAAGAAATTGTCCGCATCATAGAGATCATTTCACTACCAAATATTTAAAAAAGAGAAATATTCTTTGGATAAGAACATCTCGATACCAGTCAAATATTCAGCAGAGGCACTATAATATACAATTACAAACAAAATTTACAAAACTAACAACATTTTTGGAAAAATCTGCTTTGTTCATTTATGTGCCACCAAGTGTATCGGTATCGGGGTATCGGGTGTCAAAAATTGGAAGAGCCATAACCACACTTGGAAGAGTTGTTGTCGTACCATCCATACCCTTCGTTGTACTATTCGTTATCAGCTATACCAGTGACAAACTAATTAAAACATTGAAATTGAGCCCACTTCAGGTTCCACTAGCCGCAACCATTGCCATAATTATCATGCTCAAGGTGTTGGATGGGTGAATGCATCGAGTTGCTGCTACTTTAGAAGATCGGACATCACTCCGTAAAAGTCGCGTCATTCCAAGTGTGAAGCTTTTGAATCACACTAAATTTAAGTTTTAAGCGCTTTAGTTATACAACGAAGCCTATAAAAAGGTGATTCTTATATTATATATAAGTTTTGGGATTGATTAAAATAAAGGAATTATATATTATATATTGGAGGATTCGAAATAAGGAGAGGATTATTTAGTAAAAATAAATAATATCATGCCAAGTAAAAATTAAGGATCAAGTTGAAATTACCATAAAAAAAGAAATATTATTTTATTCCAAGTATATCAAGGTTATTAAAGTCAAGTTTTAATAATTAAAGGATTATTTGAAGTTGAAAAAAAGGCGGCTGATTCCTAATTTGGGTAATTTGGGTATTAACAAGTGTGAAGTGGATACATTATTATATTATAAAAACAACCATATAACTTTTAAGGAAAAGAATAAAAAAAAAGAAAAGATGAAAAGTGAATATATTATTATATTATAAAATTTCAAATATTAAAAAGGTATTGGAATTATTTTTGATATCAAGGAAAAGGGAAATAAAATAGTTATATGAGTCATATAAAAACAGCCATATAACATTATTATATTATAAAAACAACCATATAACTTTTAAGGAAAAGAATAAAAAAAAAAAAAAAGGGTGAAAAGTGAATATATTATTATATTATAAAATTTCAAATATTAAAAAGACATTGGAATTAGTTTTTTCATTTGATATCAAGGAAAAGGGAAATAAAATAGTTATATGAGTCATATAAAAACAGCCAAAAGAAAAAGGTGAAAAGTGAAAATATTATTATATTATAAAATTTCAAATATTAAAAGATATTGGAATTACTTTTTCATTTTATATCAAGGAAAAGGGAAATAAAAATAGTTATATGAGTTATATAAGAACAAAAAAATATCATTAAGAAGAACAAAGGAAAGTGGAATTATTAAAGGAGTTATAAGAGGTCCAAAGAAAGAAGACTCTCAAAGGAAAAAGTATTATTAAGTTCAATTAGTCATTTGGTGGAATCAAAGATATATAAGGGAATTATACAAGGTGAAAAGCAAGGAAGGTGAAATAAGCATTATATAAGTTTCATAATAAAGGTATCATTTATTGCAAATTATCAACGAATCAAATGGAGTTTACTAAGGAAAGAGGAAGATTTACTTATGAAGGTTGTCCAACCGTATGTTGTGGGTTTTCGACATTAAAGGGAAATATTCAAGGAAGAGAGGTAAACATTGTTATTAGCTTGGACTATAATGCAAATTACATGAATATTGATTTGGCAAATGAAGAAAATTCTCATTCGAAAAAGCCTCAATCAAGAGCTATTAGAACAAATCAAAAAATTGAAAGAAGAGATACTTGAAAATCTAGAAATTAAAGCTCAAGAAGATGCCAATCCAGTTGAAGAAAAAACATGTACAGATGTTGGAGTACAAACAATGGAAGATCCAGGACGAGAAGGACTAACTTATCGTCCAAAAAATATTGAAGTGCAACATTCATCTCATGATAATCATGATAATCATTCATCGTGGAAGTGCAACATTCTGCAAAAGATTGAATTAGGATGGTCTGACCCTTTCACAATTCGACAATTCTGTTCAACTCTTTGTCACTCATATCATTTGGTATCATCAATCTTAACAACACCAAAAACAAAGAGTCATACGAAGACACTGCAAGCCAGAATGAAGAAGTAAGCCTCTCCATAACATGCTTTGACGACAAAGCATTTCTAAGGGGGAGGCAATGTAACAAACATAAATATATGTAAATAAAAATAAATATAAATAACTAATAAGTAATTATTAATTATGAAGAGACATGACACATGAAAGGTCATGTCTCTTATGAAAGGGAACCCCTGTGTGGGATATATATACAAGCCCTCATTTCTCATTTGTAATATATCTTATTCATTCTTATACATTTATTATTAAATGTATTTACTACCCATAAATGGATTATTGTGTATTGTCCTATTTATACTGGATATTTACATAGTGAACCAGCTTGGTTCAACACAACTTTTAGCCCTATGGAGGTCCAAACTAATCATCTCCCCATGTGTACTTGTCCATCGGGTGTGGCCTTGCAACAACAACAAGTACGCCCTCCACGGGCTCATAATTCACAGGGATCATAGAAATGTCAATCACATCTAATAATCAAGTTATTTAAACATGTGCATGAAACCCCCTTTCCCAGACAAGTGCTCAAAGACGTTATGCTATTCTACAAGCCAAGTTTGGAGGGGATGCTAGAATGTCCTATTGGGCTAGTTCTCATTGGATGTGGATTGTTTCCGAGTGAAGACAAATCCAGGCCATGTAAGTGGATGAGGTGGTAAGGGATGTATGGGCAATGAGTGCAGTGATGACAGAGGAATGTATGGCTTACCTATGGGTGCCTTTAAAGAGGGTGAGTTGCACCTTATCATGGATGCAAATGTTTCCAAGTCCATTCATGCCTTTTATCTTTTTATCTTATTTATTTTTCTTAAAAGAGACTAGTTAGGGGACACTTCCTTGGCGTGGTGACCAGTGGTGACAATGTTACCCACAAACATTTCACGAAAATGAAAAGGTTGGCTCATGATGAGACTCCATTTCTCTTGGCTATGCCACCAAGAGTCACTACCCTTGTGTGGGGACCAGTTGAATGGTAGTGTCATACCGCTACATGCCCATGGACCTAATAGGTTGGCTCGTGATGAGACCCCTTATCCTCCAACTAGGTCTTGATTTTATTATTTTTATGGGTCCCTCTATTTCTTGCTGAGAAACCTTTTATTGCTTTCTCGGGGATCCCTAGGTGAAGCATCTGAATGTTTCATTCTTTTGGATTTTATCTTTTTCCAACTACTTTTACCCTCTGGGCCTTTAGCCCCTTCTTCCCACAAGGTAAGGTACAACCCTTTGCTAGCTTGGCAAACCCAATGCTCGAACCAATGTATGGGATGGATGAGAGGGAAAAAGATGAAAAGTGGTAAGTATGGTGGGAATGGACGATGACCTTTCATGAACCTCCACAAGTGGCAACTCAAACCCTATGGGGACCAGCTTACTAGGGCATCATGTCATTCCCCCCAAATGTGGACAAGTGGAAAGGCATAAGTTCCAAGCACACGTTAGAAGTAAAAAGAATTAAATGCAAATATTCAAATGTTTTGAGAATCAAAGTGACACATACCATGATACCCGGACTCATTACCTCATGGAGCAAGACCCATTGTTGTTGAAGGACCAGGCCAATGCGATGGATGTTGTTGTTGTTGACAAGGTGGAGGCGCTGAAGAAGAAGGATGGGCCCTCCAGGGCCAGGCTCAAGTCAATATGGCTCTCGGTACTACATGTCTAGGACCTGTGGGCCTCGAGACATAATCTCCTTAGTTATCCCTAGGCTAGGGGATAACAACACTCTCACAGAGACTAGCTTAGACTTATGTGTGGTGCTTGGTACGAGATCCAAGCATTTAGTACGAGGATCCGGTAAAATATTATTTTGACTGGAGTCAAGAGAGATACTAAGGGTGTTGAATGTTCTGTGGGTGCTAGAACTCCGGAGGAGTGTCCTCTTAGTCTCGGAGATTGAAAGGAAGGGCTATCATGTATTGTTTCGAGATGGACAAGTACTACTTGTGCTCAGATGGTGTAGGTTCAAATCAACATGGCTCTTGGAGTTAGGAAGGGAAACCTATATAGGTTGAGGGGCCAACCTATGAGTGTTGTGGCCAGCAAGAGTAGAGAGACAAGGGAGGAGGAGCAAGTAGCTCCACCAGTGGTGAGGCAGATGACCCCACCAGTAGCGCAGGTTCAAAGGAAGTAGGTGGCTCCACGAGTAGTGAGACCAGTGGCCTCACCAACAATATCGACTCAGTGGGTGTCATCCCTCAGGATCCAGGAGGGTGGAGCAACCTCCCAGGACTGTGCAGAGGATAGTGGACAAGGAGTAGATGGCCCAAGAGGTTGTGTAGACTCAGAGGGAGTCAAGTTTCAAAAGGAGCATGCAATCTCAGAGTGAGCCTAATCTCAGGAGATTTATTTGGCTCAGAAGGAGAGATGATCATCCAAAGGGAGTTCCCCCTCAGGCTTAGATGGGAGAGAGACATCTTCCAGGACTGGCAGACAGGTTTCATGGGTTGAGGAGGTCAGACAAGAGATGCAGGACAAGGAGGATTCTGAGAACTGTGTACCTTCTGTTGACCACCTATTTCGACTAGGGGATCAACTCCATGTGCCATGATGCTATGTACCTGATGGTGAAACCAAGTTGAAGACTTACTAGTTCTACAAGGCAATTTTGGCCTCGGCGCTTCCTTTTGTAACTAGAATTTCCGCTCTCCTGCATAGGATAATAATGTAATGGGTCTACATGGATCATATTGTAGGTTAGTTACCTAGGAATTTATCATTAGGGAAGTCCTTCCATCGAGTATTTTTTTCCTCGGGTAATTGATTTGGCCTAACCAACCTTTTTAATTACCCTTGAGTTTTTCACTCCCACAATAATCCTCCAAAGTGATGAAAGATGTTCTAATGATCAAGCTCAATGGGTGACTAGGGTCTAGGAATATTGTAAATGACCATGCTAGACATCTCCTAGAGTCTTGTGGAATTTTGTCGAGTCAAAGTAGTTTTTTTTATCTTTTTAAAATTACCCAATTAATGGTAATTTTAATTATTTTTTATGTAAAAACTAGGTCCTTGGGATTTTTGATAGGGGTGTGAGTACTCAAAATAAATGGAATGAGACCCCCTACACTCTTTGACCAAGTTTCAACTCAATTGGACAAGTTTTGATAGGTCATTATCCATGAGGAGTCCAAGTCAGTCCAAGTCAGCAATTTAATTGCTTAATTGACAAAGTAAAAAATGTCATTTTTTGTAAAAAATGAGCAAAAAGGTTAGAGAAAGAGTGGGAGATGATGTCTAACCCCTTTCCTAAGTTAGAGAAACATTTTTCCTAACTTAAACTCACCCCCTTACCTAGCCATCACTCCATTCCACTCATCCCCCTAGGGAAGTTGCGTCCCCCTTGGTGAGAAAGTCATGGAAATTGAAAAATTAAAAAGAAAAAACCTCTTTCTCCCTAAGTGCGCACCCCTTGATATAGTTTGTTGTTGGACTATGTCAAAAAGGTGTTTCCCATCCCCCTCACTCAAACCTCAAACCCTAAACCTAGCCAAAACCCTAAAAGTGCACCTCTCCTTGAGATGCTCAATCACTCTTAGCAAATGACACTTGGAGAGCATCCAAGAGGAGTCTCTCTTGGCTCCCAAGTATAAAACAAAGCCTCCCCTCCCTCATTTGACACATATCTTCTCAGTCTATTGTTACTATACCCAAATCTCTCTCTCTCTCTCTCTCTCTCTCTCTCTCTCTCTCTCTCTCTCAAGCTTGTGGCAAGTATTTGCTCAAGCTTGCTTCTATTGGAATAAATAAAAGCTTTGGAGGGAATTTCATGGTGCATTGGGAGTCTTCTTGATGCTCCTTATGATTTTGGTTTGAGGTGATATTGTTTCCATACTTTTCTTGTGGATTTTTTTTCTTTGAAATTTAATTTAGGAGATCCCAAGCAAAGTATTTTGCTTCATTAAGTTTATGGTAGTATTGTTGTAGACTTGGTGAGCTACTTGTGTGGTATTGGAAAGTATTTTGCAATTTCCATTTCATGTGCTCACATCCTTGTTGTTTTGTAGCAAGATCTCACTTATTTGCAGGTCACCAAGGGTTTGGAGAAGCAATTTTCAGATTTGAGAAGTTGTTTGTTCAACCAAGGGATTCTTACATTAATTTATGTTCTAACTTCTATCATTCCTTGAGGATTTGTGGTGGTTTTTCAGTTCTAAAATAGGCCCTAAATCATATTACATATTCAGATTTTTATGGTAAAAATTTATGTTTTCACTAAAAAAAAAAATTGTGAGTTGTTTTGTACATTTCCAGCAAGCTTTAGCTTGCTGATTTTTGCAGATTCTCACCAGTACAAGGGGAGGTGCTGCCCATTTTGGGCCACAAAAAACTCAAGAATAACCTCCAACTTGGGGTAACAAAAACCCCTTACTTCTCTCTTCTTTTTCCTTGATTGTAAGCAGCCCAAGAGAGTCTCTAGGGCTTGCTTTCTTCACTAAATTCTAATTTTCTGTTTTGTAATAAGTTGTAAATAATTTGTGCCTACACCTAGCAAAGAGGCTTGGCTTGGCTTTACCACCCATGCTAAATCGTAAGGCTGGGATTTAGAATTAATTTTTGTTTTAAGCTTTTATTTTGTTGTCCCACTTGTCCCTAAGGCAAGGTTGTGTGGCTAGGTTTACTTGTTTCTCTTTCAAGTTAAGTTATTTTCTTGCATTCTTTTGCCTACACCCTGCAAAGAGGATTGGCCTAGCTACCCATGCAGTATCGTAAGGTAGTTTCACATGCTAGATGGTTAATGGTTTATAATTTATGCTTCTAGTTTTATTTATTTTCCTTTCTAGTTCATTGTGTATATCTCAATAGTTAGAAGCATTTCCTTTTATTTCATTCTTGTATAAGCTCTTGGAAGCATTTTCATTTCTTGTACATTTTCTTTAACTTGGATCTGCAAGCACATGTTATCTCATTTATTTTTCAAGCTCTATCTCCTTAAGCTTTTAATACAAGTAATATATTTGTTAAATCAATCAACTTGTAGCTTTAGGAGGATCAATTTATCTAGTAATTAGAGCACCCTTTATTGATACAACTTTCGCCACCAAAAAGGAGGCTTGTGGAGTCTACTTGGGATGCTAGATCAAGGATGATCTCACGGCACTAGGTGTCCCCCTTGTTGAGCGCCCAAGTTTTCTAGGTTCACCTATGGAGCTAGAGTAAGGCCTTGTTTGCCTTGCTTATTGAGCACCCAACAATCATTTTGGTCAAAGTGGTAGGAGTATTGGGGAAGTCACCTAGTCTAGGCTTGCAGCTTCACCTCACTTAATTCAACCTTAAAATTTACTCACACAACCTAAGCTTCATATTCTAAGTTGTGTATGACTTTTGCATTTCAGCAAGTTTACTTCCAAGCATTATCTTTGTTGCAATTCACATTTCAATTGAGCATTTTTATGGTTGAATGGTTCATCTTTGAAGTTGCGCATTAGTGCCATTGGTGGCTTTCTTGTCAAGTTTTTGGTCCCTTTGAAGCTGTGCACTAGTGCTTAAGCTTCCCTCCTTGAATTTGTGCACCTCTCCTTTGGGGCCTTCAAGCTTGGGTTGTAAGTTGTCTCTTGTGGTAAATGCATCTTTGATCTATCTTTCTTAACATCTGCAAAATCAATTAAGTGTTAGTTCAATTATTGCTTCACAAGTATAATAGATCTAACAAGAGCATCTTTCCTTTCTTTTGTACATATGTAAGTAATTGTATCTCTGTACATTGTTGAATCATCTTGATATTCTTTATTGTTGGAATTGTATCTCATTAAATTTGTAAAGTTACTGCTCATTTGTACTTCGATATTTGTTGTAACTTAATTGACCCCATTTCCCAACCTTAGGGAAAGGGTTGTTTTTCACTAAAGGTTTGCATTGCATTGTTGCCTCTCATATAGGTTAGCTTCCCCCTACCTTTGACAAACTACAATTAACTCCTAGAATTCATTTAATAATTCACATAGTAACTAGGGTCTACCCCCCTTGGCTTCCCTAGGAGTAAGCCTAGACGGAAGAAATCCAAATCGAGGTGATAGTGGGTTTGGATTTAGGCATTGTGCCTCCAAGGAGACACTAGGTGGATTGAGACTTTTCCACATTTGCAAGTGTGTATAAGGACGACAACACCTTCCATGGAGGATCTAATTGATTCATCATGTTTTGCTATAGTGATAGAGGAAGTGTTGAATTTCACGTCTATTTTCAGATCTTGATAACTATTGATCTTATGATGTTATGTCATTGTTATCATACAATAATTATACACTGAAAATATCAACCAAATAATACAGCGGAATAACAATATCACATAAAGATAACCATGCACAAGAGACACAAGATTTATCCTGGGAAAAAACCAACCAACTTTTCTCTAGAAGAATTCCTTGCTAATCTAAAGAACAATCCTAGAAGAACACCAGAAGAATTACTCCTAGCACAAGACTCTTGTGCTTAAACAAAGAAGAATCACCCAAATAACAATAATTTATCCCTATAAGAGAGAGTGAGTTTCCAAGAGAAGATAGCGAGCCAATAAGACAGATAAACCCAAGAATAAAGTCTTCTTGTTGCGATTTTGACCTCCCCACTAAATCTGCGAGATGGATGATTGTGCAAATGAGCCACACGAGTGGTGTATTTATACTACTTGTTGCCTTCTAATTTGAGCCCACTTTACCTTCTGGAAGAGCTGACTTGACCCTAAACTGGGGTCGAATTCTCAATCTGGGCTTCCAAAATCACATTTACTTGGCCGACTTCTTATTTCTTGACTTCAATCTTTCTTCTAGGATTACTTCAATGTTTCTTCTATGGAGAATGACTTGCACGAAGTTGCAAAACATCAACACTCCCTCTCAATGAGGGAGGCATTCTCCATCACACCAAGCATGTCTCAGAAGTATCACTTCTTCTTGTGAGAGAAAATTTTCTCATGATCCATGTTGATGATACATCTCCATACAATTGTGTTTAGCACCTCGGGTTTCAAAAAAGACCACACTTGGACCATTCACCTCCACAAGTACACCTTTGTGAGTGAATGTCACCATAGGTAAACCCTTGTGACTGAATCTTCCATTCTCCGCTAGTTAAACCACCAATCCTGGGAGAATGACGTTCGATGCTATCTAACATGTGGAAGCACCTCAAGCACCTCGATTCCATAGGACTACGCCTAGGCCCATTTACCACAAGTACACCCTTGTGATGAATTATCCTATATACATTTGTCTGCAACCCAATCTAGGAGAAGGTCTGTCTGATGCTTACTTGGGCCACTCACCACCACAAGTACACCCTTGTGAGTGAGTGTCACTTTCAGGCAGTGTTTTAAAAACCGGCCGGTTGGAACCGAAACCGGCCGGTTTGACCGGTTTGATAGCTGACCGGGTCGAACCGGTTGAAAAACCGAACCGGCCGACCGGTTTAAGACGGAACCGGCCGGTTTATGACCAAACCGGC
>JASDQU010291863.1:0-14374 GCA_032191745.1 Picea mariana
GTGCTTCTCAACGGAAAATTCAAATGGAATTGGACGGCGCGGCGGGACATATACTCAACCTAACCGTTGCTTTTTATGAGACTACTGGATCGTGGATATAAAATGTTTCCATTGCTCTCTCTGTTTCTGCTCTCTTTCTCCGTCCCGCAGTTTTGTGGTAATGTTGTGTGGAGCGCTCCTGGTCGTTTTTTGTTTTGTGTGAGTATGAATGTTTGTGCAGTGCTAGGTGTGTGTATGTCTGTATATGTCCGTCTCTGTGTGTTTGTTTGTATTGTGATGCCGGAGAGAGAGAGCACCAACATTCATACATACATCTGAAGTTGTAGCGGCCACCCAAACCAAACATGTTCAATGTTGAAGGTGATTAGGTTTTGATTGTGAAGTGCTTTCTTTCCTGTTTTGAATAGGTTTAAGTTTGATGCATTAATTTCGGATTTGTCATGGATGGGATTTTGATGTAATAATTTTCTTGTTTTGATCAGGTTTACGTTTGATACATTAATCCCTGATTTGTCCATTCATGGAATGGGATGGGATTTTGATGCAACAATTTCCCGATAGGGAAGAGCCGCTGTCCAATCTCCAGATTACCTTTTACGCTGATTTCCTTTTTCATATTGGTTTTGTTATTGTTTCTTTGCATTGCCGGATACTACTTTTTGGTTTTGTTTACATATTTCTGTATCATATTATTAGAGTTTTCAGAACAATGGGTAACTGAAATCAAGTAGCTGAAAGTGGTTTTGTTTTATTGAATGAATGTTCAGTACAGCCGTGCTATGAACGGTACAAGAAGTGCTATGAACGGTACAAGAAGGTATAGCCACTTGCTCAAAAGACGCAAAAGGTACACATCTCCCTTTTTAAGTGCTATAAGTGTTTCATTTATACTTGAACATGCGACGAGCCTACTGGATGTTTAATCGTAAGACTAGGTTTGTTTTAATAATGTGCCACCTGTGTGTACGCCCCGTCGTGCATTTATTTTTTCAAGGCTGATAATACATCTTGAACATGATGTGATTGTATTGCAAATATAATTATGACTCATTTTTGGGTTTCAGTTTTTGAGAGTTGCTTAATAGCAACATAAAGAACGCTCGATAATACATTTTTTCATCCTTTTGAAACAGTGGTGGGGTTGGTCCGCAGAGTTTCAATGACGTGGTGAGTTACGTGACCTGAGGCGTGTTTTTGCCTCCACCGATACAGGAACGAATCTGCGGAAGTAACAGAGACCACCCGAACCTATTGTCCAGGTTTGGATAATGAAATATTGGAAGATAGACTTCCCTGAAGAGATACTTGAAGAACTATGGTTTTTTTCTTTTCCATTTTTAAAATTATTTAAAATTACTCTGTTGCCTATCAACTCAATAATTAACTTCAAAGCATATTAATATTTTTTTATTTTGCCCATCAACTCAATAATTAACTTCAAAGCATGTTAATATTTTTTTATTTTATGTTATATTTTGAGTAACAGAGACCACCAGAACCTATTACCCAGTTTTGGATAATGAAATATTGGAAGATAGACCTCCCAGAAGAGATATATTACCCAGGTTTGGATAATGAATATCGAAAGATAAACCTCCCTGAAGAGATATATGAAGAGCTATGATTTTTTTCTTTGCCATTTTTAAAATTACTCTGCTGCCCGATCAACTCAATAATTAACTTCAAAGTATGTTAATATTTTTTGTATTTTATGGTATATTTTTATTTTTATTTTAAGTTATATTTTTGTTAAACTCTGTTTTAGAAAGGGCTTTTTGGTTGGAGGAATTTACATGCGGCTTTCCCTTCCTATCCATGAAACAATGTTTGGTTGGTTTGCAGGTTACGCGCATGAGATGGCATGGAGGAGAAAGAAACAACAATAAAGATAACTTCACTTTTTTCATAGTTATTTCACATTAATTGTGATGGGGTTGTACAATCCAATCCTCCGCAGGGTTGAATTCATGGAGGCAGGTAGGTACATACTGCCATTTGCTAGTGAGATTTATAGAAGAGACTACATTAGCCAGCTAATCAGAACATCACATACATTATTAATCAGAGCATCACATACATTATTATTTAGAAGTCTATTTGTTAAAAACTGCCTTCGCATACCATCGTAGGGTTGCCTATGATGCTTTAATGTAAGTCTGAACTGTTTGTGCTCGGCAAGGTCGAAGTTGAGCTCCTCGCTATGGAAAACTGTATGGATTTCCGGGTATGAGGAAAGCTTTGATCTACGACGATTCCTCTGTCAAATCCTTTTTCTCCGTGTGTTTATGAACAAATCAGAAAGCATTATATTAATTTTTTATTTTGTGAAGATCTTAAGATTAATTTTTTAATTTATGGAAATCTTAAAATTAATTTTTTTGGTTTAGAGAGATGGTAAGAAAAATTAGTTTAGGGAGATCATAGGATTGATTATTTTAGTTTAGGGAAATTATAAGATTTCTTAAAATTAGAAATCTGTTTCTCCTTTCATTTTTTTTTGTCCGTGAACAGAATATAAAATGCTATATTTTTTTTAACGTTTACTGAAGATTTCATCATCAATCTGTTTGTTCGATTAATTTATGAAGAATAATATGATAAGTTGAATTCTTTAATGTGATATTAGAAAGCTCCATTTTAAAAATAATTTTAATTTTGGATAGGGATTATTTATATGAACATTAATAAAGCTATTATGTATAACATGTTTGGGATTATAACAAATAAATAAACAAATAATAATCACTAGATTGTAAAACATGTTTAAGATTATAACAAATAAATAAACAAATCTCCATTTTAAAAATAATTTTAATTTTGAATAGGAATTATTTATATGAACATTAATAAAACTATTATGTATAATATGTTTGGGATTATAACAAATAAATAGATAAATAATAATCACTAGATTGTAAAACATGTTTAGGATTATAACAAATAAATAAACAAATAATGATCACAAGATTGTAAATTGGAAACCCCATCTGTCTTGGTTGCTTCATATTTGAGCTCGGGTGGCTATTTACTCAACCTTCATAATTGAGTTTGTGTGTATATGTGTCTGTGGGTGTTTGTTCATTTTGCCATAGAGAAGTTTGTGTGTATATGTATCTGTGGGTGTTTGTTCATTTTGCCATGGAGAAGAGAGTATCAACATTCATACATACATCTGCAGTTGTAGGGGCCACCCAAGCCAAACATGTTTCATGGTGAAGGTGAGTAGGTTTTGATTTTGTATATTTCTTTCCTCCCTGTTTTGAACAGGCTTACTGTTTTGAACAGGTTTAGGTTTGATGTATTAATTGGCATTAATTTTTGATTTGTATATTCATGGAATGGGATACCAATAAGGCAACCTAAGCCAAATATGTTTCATGTTGAAAGTGATTAGGTTTTGATTTTGTGTAGTCCTTTTCTCCCTGTTTTGAACAGGCTTAGGTTTGATGCATAAATTGGCATTAATTTCTGATTTGTATATTCATGGAATGAGATGGTATTTTGATGCAATAATTGCTTGATAGGAGAAGGAAGAGCAACTGTCCAATCTCCAGATTACCTTTTACGTTGGTTTCCTTTTCTGCAACTCTATTGCCATGTCTATCAAATTAAAGCGTTATGGGCTGTTAGAAACGATAGGTAACTGAAATCAAAAAATTAGTTTAGAGTAGTTTTGTTATATTGAATAAATGTTCAGGGCAGCAGTTCTGTGAATGGTACAAGAAGGTATAGCCACTTGCCGGAAAGGCCCAGAAGGTACCGATCTCTTGATAATACATCCGCTTGCCTGAAAGGCGCAGAAGGTACGGATCTCTTGATAATACATCTTGAACATTATGTGATGGTATTGCAAATATAATTATAAATATTTTTTGTGTTTCAGTTTTGGAGAGACGCTTAATAGCAGCATAAAGAAAGCTCTATAATACATTTCTTCCTTTTTTTTAAAACAGTGTTTGGGTTGGTTCTCAAAGTCGAGATGACTTGGTGAGTTATTGAGGCAGCGGAAGACTACCGAAATCTATTGCCCAGGTTTGGATAATGAAACATGGGAAGATAGACCTTCGTAAATAGATATTTGAAAAAATTAGATATTTCTCTTTGTCATTTTTAAAATTACTTTGCTGCCATCAACTCAATAATTAATTTCAAAATATGTTCTTTCTCTATTATGTTACATGTATTTTATGTTATATTTTAGTTAAAACTAAAGTATTCATGGATGGGCCATGTAGAGATATTGGAATTTACTTTGCTGACCAATATCATATTAGATGGTATAAAAGAGATCTAAGAATTTTACTTTGTTGATCAAATCAATATATTATATATTATAGATATTAGAAAAATTAAGATATGAAATTTATATATATATGGATTATAAAAATAATTATTTAATAAAAATGTTTTTTTATTAAAAAAATGTATTAAGAAGATATTTTAATTTTTAATCAAATTTTATTGAGTTATTTATTAATATTTAATAAGATCTGTCACTTTTTTAAGATATTTATTAATATTTAATAAAATTAAATATTTTAATAAAAATGCTATCAAAAATTAAAAAAAAAAAAAAATAATAGAGATATACAAGTCTATGTGCAAATTGAATTAGGAGACAAATAGATACACACTATCATATGCCAATAAGATTTATATTAAAAACTACATTAGCTAATCACAGCCTCACATTATTATTCAAAAGTTTCTTCTTTAAGAACAACGGCTTTCCTATATCATCTTAGGGTTGCCTTAATGTAAGGATTAAGTTTTCTGCCAGTGTCATAAGGTATTGAGAACAACAACGGCTTTCCTATACCATCTTAGGGTTGCCTTAATGTAAGGATTAAGTTTTCTGCCAGTTCATAAGGTAGTGAGAACAATTGAACAATTACGCAATGAATGGATTAAATATTATATTATATATTATTTTTTAGTTTATGAGATGATAAGATTAATTTTATAATTTAGGGAGATTCTAAAATTATTAGAAATCTGTTTGTCCTTTTATTTTTCATGAACTAACAGAATATAAAATGCTATATACTCATTTTTTTATTTGGAAAGATTAATTTTTTTTATTAATTTATGGAAATTAGTATTAGAATTGAATTTTTTTGATAATTTGTATTATTTTCAAAATAAATTTAATTTTGAATAAGTATTATATATATTGAAATCTCATAAAATTCATTTTGTAATATATTTTTTTATAAGGATAAAGTTATTATAAATGATGTTTGTCGTTATAATCATAGTTGTCAAATTTGATGAAATTGATAAGAAAAACAATTCGAAAATTTGTTAATCCTTTCCCTTCCGCCCAATTATGAGTAAAATTCGATGGTTTTTGTGGTAGAGGGATCTCAAGTGACTAGATGAGGCCCAGGCTGAAATGGTGGGTGAATAAAAGCGAAGGAAGGGATCACAACAAAATCTGATTGCACTGGCAAGATCATTTCGTGCTCTGTTGAATTCGCAAATAGTTATGGAGTAAGCTGTTTTTGATGCCCTTCAGATTCCCTTCTATGATGCGTGGGCAATTTTCCTCTTAGCTGTTTCATTTCCCATTTCCTCTTAGCTGTTTCATTTCTCATTCCCAGTTCCAGTCCCTCAATTTCATTTTTCAAGTGACAATTCTTCGTCACCTGAACTAAACGGGTATGGGTATATGTAGTAAATATAGGCGAATCCAATAAATTAAAAAAGAATATGATTTTTCATGTCACATGTACATAGAGAGCTGGTTATCCCTCCCTTCTCACTCATTTGAACCCGCCCAACCCTTCTCACTCATTTGAACCCTCCCAGTCGACTTCAAGCCGCCCTCCGAAGCAGCTGTCGTGGAATCATTCAGAAGAGTCGGTGGCCGTGGGAATCCTTCTGGGGGCACCAGCATATATAGGTAGGTCGCTGTGTGACTTACTGCGAGTGGGGTGGGCGCAGGCAGGCGTTTTCTCTCCACTCGGTCAATAGGCTCCACCTCTATGGGTTCTCTATCTCGATCTACAGAAAATAAATCGTGTTTAAGGAGTTGGTGGACATTGGCAGTATAAGTCATTTCTTAGTATCTATATAAAATAAACAAGGGTTGTATAGCAACTCAGTCTTTGCCTAGTTAATTGGAAAATATATGTTGAACAATGAAACTTAATATAACTAAATGCACAAGTAATAAATATTTTTTGTCAAAAGATAATAATTGAGGGTTATTTGTTATTCAAAATATATAATTACCCATAAGATGAAGATGAATGGAACTATAATATTCATAAATATATAATAAATATATTATAAATATAATAATAAATAATATATTAGATAATAAATATAATATAAATATAATAATACATAATAATAAATACATAGTACAATTTTTTATATTTAGATGTGATGAGTGGTGAAATTCATTGATTATGTAATTAATTCTACATATTGAAAGATTTGAAGGGAGCAATAACACTTCAATTCTATCAATCAATTAGAAATGAGAAACACAAATATTTTTATTATATCCAAAAATATATATTTGTTTTCCTATGTTAAACATTACATTGAAAACACAAATTTATATAGTAAAAAAGAAATTAATATCACATCAATATCACTTTAAAAGCAAACTCATTGCTATAGTCCGATAGCAGGACTAATAAAAACTTCTACCTTTCTTACTTAAAAGACAGGCGTAGCTATTTCTTTTATTCTTATGTCTCAGTTTTTGAGAAAGATGCTGAAAAATCAGCATATAAAAAGTTCGATCATACATTTCTTCATCTTTTTGAAACAGTAGTTTGGTTGGTCTGGGTAGTTGAGATGAAGTGGTGAGTTTGGTGAGTTACGTGACCTGAGGCGTGTTTTTGCGTAGGCAGGGGCAGGAAGGAGTCCGCTGAGACTATTGGAACCTATTGCCCAGGTTTGGATAATAAAATATTGAAAGATAGAGCTCCGTGAATAGAAATTTAAAGAAATATGATATTTTTTTTAATTTAATTTTTTAAATTATTTTTCTACCCATCAACAATTCAATAATTAACATCAACAACTCAATAATTAACTTTAAAGTATGTTTTTTCTTTCTGCTTATCAACAACTCAATAATTCAGAGTATGTTCTTTCTTATGTTAGATGTATTTTATGTTATACTTCTGTTAAAATGAAGGGATTCATGGATTGACCCTGTACACTCGGTTTTAGAAAGGCCTTCTTGGTTCGAGGAATTTACACGCATCTTTTCCTTACTCTGCCACGGTGTTTGGCTGGTTTGCAGGTTACGCACATGATGGTGTTGAAGAGAAAGGAAAAAACAATGAAGATTATATCACCTTTTTTCCATGGTTATTTCACCTTAAATGTGATGCGGTTGTACAAGTCTCTGTCTCTGCCGGGTTGAATTATGAATGCAGGTATGTACACTCTGCCATTTGCTACTGAGATTTATACTAAAGACTTCATTAGCTAATCAGAGCATCTTTTCGTTTAAAACTGCCTACACAACATCACATTATTATTTAAAAGTCTCTTAGTTAAAATCTGCTTGCACATACCATCCTAGGGTTACCTTAATGTAAGGATTACGTTTTCTGCCATCCTAGGGTTGTCTCAATGTAAGGATTACGTTTTCTGCCAGTGTCATTAGGTATTGAGAACAAATAGGGATGGATAAGGATGTGCAAAAATTAGTGACGAGGGCGTATGAACTGTTTGTGCTGGGAAAGGTCGAAGTTGAGCTCCTCGTTATGGAAAACTGTATGAGCTTTCCATAATAGTTAGGGTTTGTTAGGAAAGTTATCTCAATTCCCGTGTAGAGTTCTTTCTCTCGTTTCTTTCTGTTAATAGATTATAAAATATTATTTTTCAGTTGATGGAAAGGATAAGATCAATTTTTTGTTTATTGAAATTATAAGAAAAATTAGTTTATGAAAATGATTTTGATTCCTTTATGAAAATGATAATCGATATCATTTTGTTATATTTTTCATAAATTAGATGTATTTTATGTTATATTTTTGTTAAAATGAATAGATGCCGAGATTGATTGTCAGAAAGGCTTTTTTTGGTTTCAGGAATTTACATGCAGCTTTCCCTTCCTATCCCTAACACACGGTGTTGGGTTGGTTTGCAGGTTAAGCTCATGAGATGGCATGGAGGAGAAAGAAACAACAGTGAAGATTATATCATTTTTTTTCATAGTAATTTAATTTCACTTTAATTGTGATGCGGTTGGCGGTTTTACAAGCCTCGGCCGGTTTGACTTCATGGAGGCAGGTAGATACATACTGCCATTTGCTAGTGAGATCTATACAACAGACTGCATTAGCTAATCAGAACGTCACATTATTATTATTATCACATAATAATCATAGAGTTGGAGTTGACTACATTAACTAATCAGAGCGTCACATTATTATTATTATCACATAATAATCATAGAGTTGACTACATTAATTAATCAGAACGTCACATTATTATTATTATCACATACCATCATAGGGTTGCCTTAATGTAAGGATTAAGTTTTCTGCCAGTGTCACTAGGTATTGAGAACGAATACATAATGAATGAGAATGTGCAAATTGGTGAATTGGACGTATGAACTGTTTGTGCTGGGCAAGGTCGAAGTTGAGCTCCTCGTTATGGAAGATTGTAAGGGCTTCCCGGTATGAGGTAGGGTTTTTTCTATGGCTATTCCTTTGTCAAATCATTTTTCTCCGTTCCTTATGTCTGTTAACAAATCATAAAATACTGTATTATAGTTTTTAGTTTATGGGGATTATAAAATTAATTTTTTTAGTTTAGAGATTCCTTTGTTTACTTGCTTGTGAAAGGTATCTCGATTCCTTTTTTATTTTTTTTTAGTTTATGGGGATTATAAAATTAATTTTTTTAGTTTAGAGATTCCTTTGTTTACTTGCTTGTGAAAGGTATCTCGATTCCTTTGTACAATCCTTTTTTTCCGTTCTTTCTGTAATAAATCATAAAATATTACATTCATTATTTTTTTAGTTTATGGAAAGTATAAGATTAATTTTTTGGTTACTTTATGGAGATTATAAGATTAATTTTTTAAGTTTATGAAAATAATAAGAAAAATGTTTTGCAACCTCAGTTATATGATATATGATAGATATTGGTTAAAAATTTTTAATGGTGTATTGCTAAGTATGAGATTTTGAAGTAATAAGGTTAGGTTGGTGCGTGCAAAAATGAAAGAGTAGCCCTCCAATCTCGCGACCTGCTGCTAACAACAACTTGTCGTCCGTCTTAACCAACCTTTATATACCGGCTCAATGACCTGCTGAAATATGGGGGCCTTCACATAGAGCAGAGAGAGCTGCACGGGCTTCAACATAGAGCATTGGTCGGTGCTTCCAGAATCCCATCACGGAAGGAACCACATGCCCTGATTGGAGGACAAGGACACGTAAACCGTGACTAGGACCAATCAATATCCGAACGGATCTTCTCTCGGAATAGTTTCCGATGCATTATATATATTATTATATGGATAAAAAATATGACATCTCAAATTCCAGCAAAGAATATGGTCATGGATGTAGTGGTTGCTGATATCCCTCCCAAGTTTGGCCCTCCAATCTCCTGATTATCATTTACGTTGGTTTCCTTTTTCGTATATTGCAACTCTGTTATTATCTCCTTTGCATTGCCATGTCTCTCTATCGTATTAGAGCGTTCTGGGCTTTTCGGAACGATGGGTAGCTGAAATCAAGGGTTGAGAGTAGTTTTGATTTAATGAATAAATGTTCAGGCCAGCTGTGCTTTGAAGGGTATAAGAAGGTATAGTTGCTTGCCCCAAAGGCGTAAAAGCTATAAATCTCCCTTTTTCTTGTTTGTGCTATAAGTGGTTCATTTATCCTTGAACATGTGATGTGCCTGTTGGATGATTAATCTTAAGACAAAGTTTGTTGTTATGAGTCCATAGGCTGTGTGTGCACGTTGCCGTAGTGCATTTCTTTTTTCAAGGCTTGATAATACATCTTGAACATTATGGGCTTGTATTGCAAATATAATTATGACTCGTTTTTGTGTTTTAGTTTTTGAGAAATGCTTAATAGCAGCATAAAAAAAGCTGAATAATACATTTTTTTTTTTTGAAACAGTGGTTGGATCGGGATTGTATTGCAAATATAATTATGACTCGTTCTCGTGTTTCAGTTTTAGTTTTTGGGAGATATGTAATGGCAGCATAAAGCAGGATAATACATTTCTTCATCTTTTTGAAACAGTGGTTGGGTTGGTCCACAGAATTTAGATGACACGGTGAGTTACATGACCTGAGGCGTGTTTTTTTCCACCACGAAGAAAGGAACGAGTCTGTCTGCGAAAGTAACAGAGACTACCGAAACCTATTGCCCAGATTTGGTTAATGAATATTGGAAGATAGGTCTCAGTGAATAGATGAAGAAATGTGATATTTCTCTTTTTCGTTTTTTAAATTACTCTGCTGCCCATCGACAAAATAATTAACTTCAGAGTATGTCGTTCCTTCTTTTCATTTTTTAAATTACTCCGCTGCCCCTGGACTCAATAATTAACTTCAGAGTATGTTGTTTCCTTCTTATGGGAGATGTATTTGATGTTATATTTTTGTTAAAATGAAGGCATTCATGGATTGACCCTGTAGACTCAGTTTAGAAAGGCCTTTTTTTGGTCCGGGGAATTTACATGCAGCTTTCTCTTACTATCACTGACAGGGTGTTTGGTTGGTTTGCTCTTACTATCACTGACAGGGTGTTTGGTTGGTTTGCAGGTCACGCACATGAGATGGCATGGAGGAGAAGGGAAATTCATAGTTATTTTAAATAGAGTGTGATGCGATTGTACAAGCCTAAGCTTGGGCCGGGTTGAATTCATGGAGGTAGGTGGGTACACACCACTATTTGCTAGTGAAATTTATACTAGAGATTACATTAACTAATGAAAGCATAACATTATTATTGAGAAGTTTTGTTGTTAAGAACTGCCTACACACCATCCTAGAATTGCCTTAATGTAAGGATTACATTTTCTGTGAATGTCACAAGGTATTGAGAACAAATACGCATGTAAATTGGTAAAGAGGGCATATGAATTGTTTGTGTTGAGCACGGACGAAGTTGAGCTCGTTGCTATGGAAAATTGTATGGATTTAAGAGGTAGGGTTTGCTAATAAAAGGTACAGCGATTCCTTTGTCAAATCCTTTTTCTCCGTTACTTCCATCTGTTAACGGATCATACAATACTATACTAATTTTTAAGTTTATGGAAAAGATAAAAAATTCTGTTTGTGCCTCCATTCTTTTTAACCGTGAACATAATATAAAATGATATACTCATTTTTTTGTTTACTTAATATTATAAGATTCTTAACCTGAGAAATTTGTTCGTTCGATGTATTTATGAAGATTTTTATCAGAAGTTGAATTTATTCTTTCATAATCGTAATAGGTATAAATGATAGGTATTCTTTATATGTTGAAATGCCATGAAATTTACTTTGCAATATACTCTTTTTCACAAGGATAAAGCTATTATGTATGACATGTTTGAGGTTATAGCCAATAAATAAATAGCGATAGCGATAAAGTTATTAGGAATGAAATCTTTGAGGTTATAACTAATTAATAAATAATGATAGTTAGATTGCAAATTAAAAAATTAATTTTTAGTAATAAATGTTTTGCTCTATTTATATATGNTTTTTTTTTTTTTTTATAATCAATAAGATCATAAAATTTAAATTATTGAATTAAGATTCATAATATTCATGGTCACATCCTTTCCATTGCTCTTTATAGTTAATACTTGGAATATTTGTAGTTTAATTTTGATTGTTTATGTGTATTTAATTTTTTCTCTGACCTGTGTGGTTATTGATTCAACGTTCATAATTATATCCTGGACATTGAATCTTAGTTAAGTAGCTTAACTTCGATTTTTGGTATGTATTTAATTTTTTCTCCTAGTTTGTGTGGTCATTGACTCAACATTCATAGTTGTATCCTTGGGATTGTCCCTTATAGTTAATGCTTGGAACCTTTGAAGCTTAACATCTAGTTTTTGTGTTGGAAATACTCTATCTTACAAGCATGGATTGTAATTAAACATTTTACACTTCCACTTAGATAGTGTAGTTGATTAATGATAGTCAACTAACATCCTTTTTGTTGGTGTGTTGAGTCAAGTTCATGCCACACCTTTCACATAGGATTCCTTAGAACTTGAAATGGCTCAACACACTCTTTCAATTGACTTATTGTATCCTCCTTCCTCAAGTTTTTGTTGCGCACGCTCTAGGTTAGATAGTTGGGATTGTTATCGCACAAGTTGTAAGTTGGGAAAAGCTTGACCCAATCCACCAAATGGCGACAACTAAGAGGGCACCTACCCACTGTCACCTAAGATAGGTGTTCTCATCACTTTAGAGATGATAGAATCACCTCAAGGCGGGAATCCCAGTGACCCTAGGGGGAAATGAAATGGAAAGTGAAATGTATGAATGGAAGCCCCTATAGGTCAAGTTACTAGATGGAAGAAGGCTTGAGGATGAGTCTTGGGAGCAGTTTAAAGTTTCCAAGTCCTTGGGTATCTGCTAAGAGTCTTTGTACATGCCCAAGACACAGTAAAAACCAATTGTACACATTATATATTAGGTGGACAAACAAGTTAAGCTTGTTGTTTCTAATTGCAGAAGTAAATAAAGATGTATATCAGCGATGAAATCAAGTAACTACTGCATATTAAACCACTTAAAGGCTAAAGCATCGAATATTAGTTGAGTTATGAAACATAAAACATGTATATAAATTCTCAACATTTTAGCACAACTTCAGTGGTATTTAGATGGTTGTAAAGGTAAGCTTTTAGAGTATATTTATGACAGCCAAGTGGCTGTAGCAGTGTTTTTCTACAACAACAACTTTTACCCCAAGAAATCAGCCAAAATATTGCCCAACAATAACCAACATCAACTAGATTAATAATTTAGCAACTTTCCAACTAATTCCAACCGTAAAAGAGTGAGAAATTAATTTTGAAAAAGAGAGTTTGTTGCATTCCTAATGGTTGTAACATAAATTTGTAACAGCAATAAGAAACACTTAGCCAATTGAGATGCCCTAGGGGCAATATAAAGCCTAGAACATTAAGAAAAGAAAGCAATTTGAACAAGTTGATTCCTTTGTGTTTTCACGTATTCCATTGCAACAATTTTTTATCTCCAATGCAAATTAAAAGTGATTAATGCCTTACTATTGGGTTGTGGGGTCAAATAATGTGAAGATTGGGCTAGGTCCTTGGGGGTGAAAATCCTTCTACTCCCCAAGATAAGCTAGGTCCACTAGGAAATGCTAAGAGGGTGTAAACCCTTTCACTTCTCTTAGAAAAACCTTATGCAACAATATGACCTTGGATGTATGAGATTGATCCACAAAGAACCTAGGGGTGTAATCCCTTTTACTCCCTAGGGTTTGTGAAACAAACAAACGTGAACTTGGAGGGTGTACTTCCTTGTAATTCTCCAAGCAGCCTTGAAATTAATGGCTTTTCACAAGCAAATAAATGAATCTTGGGGAGGGTGTATGCCCTTATACTCCTCCAAGGGTTCATCCACTAACAATTATGAAAGAAGCAAGAATTTTAGACAATAAATGTAGAATTTCCTTACCAATTCCAAAAAGATGCAAGATCAAACCCTAAGTGACCAAGAAAATTCCATCCATGAGCATGAGAAAAAACCTCCATGTGTAAAACACCACTTTTATCCACAATAGCAAGAGAAACCATAACAATTTGCAAAAGAGAGATGAAATGCTCCAGCAATAGCGAAAATTTCAGCTAAGTGTCCTTCTCCACAAGGGAGAGCTATGTTATGAAATGAGATTCACATGATCTCTGTGTATACAAAATGTCTTAATTTTAAGGTAAAACACAATATAAGGGTAAACAACCCTAATCTTTCCCCTTTACACAAATAATATTAAATAATTCATTTAAGATTCTCTTTTGCACATTAGAAACCCTAAAAGTGAGATGAATTCACCTCTTTAGGGAAAGGTTTTGGCATATGTGACAAGTCGTGGAGGTTGGGGATGGAACATTTGGCCTCGAAAGGCCCTCTCCTCATTCGCTATGGCATTCTCCCTCGAGTCAATGTGCTCTCTTCATCAATTGATGCCTGTTATCCCCGATATCTAGGGATAACTAAGAGATCATGTCTCGAGGCCCACATGATCCCAGACATGGAATACGAGAGTGGATTGACTTGAGCATGGCCCTTGAGGGCCCATATTTCTTCTTCTCAGCCAGACTTGTCCTGTCAGCAGTACCAGCCTCCATCACTACCGGCTCTAACGCAAGCGCTGACCTGTCAAGCGCT
>JASDQU010291864.1:3280-14374 GCA_032191745.1 Picea mariana
GAGCTTGGGGGCGGTCTACATGTAGAGCTGGAGCTCCGAAGTGAATGATGACCTTCGATCTGAGGAGGACATGCGGCAAGGATCTGTGGACTCCAGGGGAAAGTACTCCGGAGGAAATTGGGAGGGGAAGTCTCGAAACTCCTGAAGCCCAAAGTCCCGAAGAAAACTACCACCATTAGATTTGGATGGACACGCAGCAGCAATCGGTGGACTTCGGGAGAAAACACTCTGGATGAAAGCAAGAGGGGAGAAGACGAAACTCCCAAAGCCAGAATTCCCGAAGTAAATCATGATCGTCCGATGGAGAAGGACGCATGGAACCTGATATTTAACTCTGGGGATTCTATCTGGTTCTAGACCTCGCACAACTTTTACATGTCGAATACATGTGAGTCGTTGATCTGAACTGCTCCTGAGATCTCTGTCGCTGGAAAAATAAACCTGCACGTTGCTTGTATTTTAAGCCCAAAATGGGCTTCTTTGAATGTTGTGTTTGGACATTTCTGTGAAACAAAGGACTTAGTCATGCTACGACCATTTGACAGCTTTATGTGATAACAGGGTGATACAGAAATGAAGGTGGAAATTGAATATTGTGGAAATGTGGGTTGTGGTGTTGTGGGGTGGGGATGGAAGGAGGAGATGAGGGAAGGACTCCCGCATCCGCATTCATAAAAAATGACTAAGTATGGAGTATGGGTAGTAGTATAGAGTATGGGTAATAGTGAAAATGTAGTAGTATAAATCATGGGTAGTAGTGAAATGACTAAGTATGGAGAGTATGGATAGTAGTGAAAATGACTAAGTATGGATAGTATCTTATAACCTTCATCATAAAGGGGTTTTTTTAATTAAAAAACATTACAATAATATATTATAGGTATTGGTGGGGGCATGTAACGTACAACAGGGTTTATAGGTATTGGGGGTGATAAAAATGGGTATCTAGTAAATTTAGGGAGTTTGTATTGGAAAGGTGTATTGAGAGGAGGGTTTAACAAAAGGATTTTGGGAGGTATTTATCAATATTTAGTGAAATTAGGGGTATTCTTTAAAATCACGTGAATGCACGTGCTTTGTCTCATGTACACAAAGCGAAGGCCCTGTGTGCAATTTGGGTGATAAGGAAATGAAGGTGCAAATTGAATATTGTGGAAATGTAGGTTGCGGTGTTGCAGGGTGGGGATGGAAGGTGGAGATGAGGGTAGGACTTTTGCATCCGCATTCATAAAAAATGACTAAGTATGGAGTATGGCTAGTAGTATATAATATGGGTAATAGTGAAAATGTAGTAGTATAAAGTAAGGGTATTAGTGAAAATGACTAAGGAGAGTATGGATAGTAGTGAAAATGACTAAGTATGGATAGCAAGAAAAATGACTAAGTATGGAAGTGTAGAGAGTAAACACAGTTACCAACTTAACGAGAACTCTACAGAGTTCTCATTTTTTGGGGGGTCGTACCTCATTTTAAAAAGTTGTGTTATTGGTAGCACCCCCCTGTTACACATTATTTTCGTCATCCCTATGACCGTTAATGATGTAAACCTATGTGTTGCCTTCAGAGGGGTCAATGGCCTGAATTCCTAAAGAAAGAAGGGAGAAGAACTTTTCCTGAGAGAAGAAGTTGTATTTTCCTTGGTAAAAGCCCTATTAAGGAGGATTTCCGTAGGTTGCACTATACACAGGATGCGAAAATGCCTAATTTCCGCACCTTGCTCTATAGCTAGGTTGCGGAGTTTCCACAGGCTGCACTATAGCTAGGGTGCGAAAATTCCTGTGCATGGGAAAAATGAGCATCTTCTCGATGCTTCTAGAAGGAGAATCTTCTATAGTGAGGTGGTCTCCGAACGGTTTGGATCTTACTCATTTTCATGATTTAGTGGGATCATCCTAACCTCTTCACCTTATCCTCTTCAGCTTATAAAAGGAGAGGAGCTCTCATGGAGAAAGTTTGTTGTTTTGGCTTGAGATTGTTAGCTTGGTTAGAGTGGATTTGAGCTTTTCTTTGTTAAGATAGATTGTGAGTAGCTATCAGATCTATGGTCTCAGAATCCTTGGACCAAGAAGTGTGTGGGAAGCAAGGAATTGTTGGAAGGAACCTGACAACATCAAGGCATCTGGTTGTATCTCTCTTCCACATTCTTTAATACAAATATGATTTTCTTTCCTATATGAATCTTATTTGTTCATATTGTATGATTCCTTGATCACGTACATAGTTTCATATCAAAGACTCTATTATTCTTGTCTTTGTTGGTTTATGTTTCTTTGCAGATATTTCTCCATAAGCTTCATGATGGAGCTTGGATTGCATTGACAAAGTCGGATCTTTGATATTTAAAAGGTATGTTCTAGATCCATTTCTCATTTAATAATTGAAATCTAAGGAAATAGTAGTGTACTGTCTTGTTTTGTTCTAGTTTCGTAGTAAAGCTAGGGGGATTGATTTGTGTCTGCACTTAACAATTAGCCCGATAACAAAATTGGCGACCATACTAGGGATCGGATTGTTTTTCTAGTTTTCCTTGCTTTCCTTCTTTGATTGCTTGGGTTCTATTCTCTAAGTCTGTGGGTGATCAATCTAGACTCTCTAGCCCTGAAAATTTCCTTGGATTTTTTACCCTCTTTCCATTTTTTTCTTATTTACAGACATTTCCACACTGCGTTCTATACGTAGTCTGTGGAAACCTTAGATTGTCGCACTCAGACTGTTTAGGACAGTGCGAACTTTCTGCACCCTGCCCATTGCTAGCCTACAGAAATTGTTGATATCCGCACTGTAACCTACTATTGGTCTGCAATGGCGTCTGTAAAAAAAAAAAAAAAATTGGATTGAGTATTGTTGTCTTTTAATGCAAGTTTTGCTTTGATCACCTAGGATGAACTTTTGGAGCCTGTATTTGATTGTTTACAGTCTGCTTGACAGATATGAATTTGCTTTTTGTCATCTTTTCTTTATTTTAGCTTGTTTTCTATTGAAATATTTTATCTCTTGTTTTGAGTGTCTTTCAATTATAAACCATTGTTTTTCTTTAGAATTGTTTAGTGAAAAGAACACTTCTTTTTTTTTTAAACTCGTGTTAAAAGAAAAACTTAGTTTGGGTTGTTTTTGTTTTGAGGAAACTCGCTCTTGCTTTTAGTGTCTCTTTGAAACAAAAAATCTTATTTCTTGCTTTGTATTAGATTGGGGGCATCCTTTCATTTAAAGTAGTGAAATTGCATGGTTTTTGGCATTTTTTGGTCTTGAATTCTAAAATAAATTTCCCCCTCATGGCCCAGGGGGGGAAAAGAATCGTGTATTTGTGTACAGTCTCTTTGGCTCATTTCTTGAGGTTCTTGATATTGATGAGTTTAAAATTTTTGGGACATTGTGCATCTGGGAATGATAAACGTTTTCTCCTTCTCGTAATATAGCTTTCATCAAAGTGAAATATTTGCATTCTCATTTCTTTGCATTGTTTAGAGTCGGTCAAAAAATCATTTAGTCCACGCCATTTTCCTCTTGAGTAACAACAGCCTTAAAATAAAGCGCTTATAAAAATTGATTAGACATTTTTATATTTTCTGGTAGCAAACCTACATTGGATTAGTTGTAGGGCTTTGGAATAGGTGTGAAAGATAACTTTCCAAAGATGCAAACAAATATAGAATCTTGAGTTAGGGAGCGGTGAAATCCACTTATTACATTTTGTCCTAGGAAGCCCTTCTAACACATGGGTCAATCATGAGGTCGCATTAGGATTAGCATAGTTACTCACCCTACTTTTTTGGTCTTGGTGTATAGATTGTGCGTATTATGGGGGTCACTTGAAGGTATACCCACAATGATGAGTGGAAGCCTTTCAAGTTGATTTCAGGCTAGATACCTTGCCTTTGCGCGTGGATCAGACTGTCAAATGTTTCCCCAGAAATTATTGTAGTAACTAGTAACCTTAGTGGCCTATCTCTTTAGGGTCTTTACACAAGGTGACTATGGAGAGGCAAGCCTTCACGGTACCTAGAATCGACGTTGGCCAAACTCACTCGGGCTCCTTGGAGGGTATACTCATGATTATGTGTGAGAGTTTGCACCAAGGCATAAGTCTATTAAGTAGATTGTCAACATAAATTTTTCACCCTCTCTATCTCATCCCCTTCTTACCTTGTTCCCGTGACGTTGGATTTCATCACCAACTAGTGTGTTCATTGTGAGAAGGTTTTGTTTGCTTACTTGCTTACTAGATTTTTAGCGTGTGTTGTTTGTTTTCCCTAGTAGACTCTAGGTTGGATTTTTATTTAATGGCATCAGTTCCCGAAATGACCAATGAAGGAACCCCTTTTCCAAGGGAACCTTTTGTTTTTCCTTCTTACGGAAACATTGGTCCTCCTCACATCGCTACTTTGAGCCTTCCAGGTCTCACAATTGGATTCCACTCAGGTAATCTCGAATACAGCTAGTTCTTTTGTTGTAAGCAATTCCCCCCAAGAACACCAACCTCATGTTGATCCTTCACTGTCTTGACCAATAAGATCTTCTTCGCCTTCTTCACTTGCATGGTATTCTTCCATTTCATCTTCTTCGCCGAGTGAAAGCTCTAAAGCTAGTAACCCGGTGGCTAAGAAGAAGAAGAAAAGGAAGAATAAGAAGAATAAAAATAAGAAAGGGTCTAAACCTCCAACCATTGTTGGACATGTTGGAAAACCACCAATTATTGATAATCGTGTTGGGAGTGTTGATGATGCCAAGATCACCCAAACAACCCATAAGCCCAAGTACCCTTGCAGGCTTTGTAAGGGTAGCCATCTTCTTAAGGATTGCCCTAGTCAATCCAAGGTTATAAAAGCATGGTCTACATGCCCTAGCCAACCCATGTCGTCAGCCTCTGAACAACATGTTGATGACCTCCCGTCAACTAGTCAAGATCCCATTGGGAAGAAGAAAATTAGAGTCAAGTTCCCATGTATGTTATGCAAAGGGAGTCATCTCACTCACCTTTTTCCTCATATGGATGAAGCCTCGAAATTACTGGAAGACATGATTGTTTCACAGCCTCAACTTCCGGTTGCTTATCGCAAGCTTACTCTTGACCCACTTGTAGTTGATGGAATGATCAATCCGGTCCTTTCATCGGTCAATCCAATTGATCATGTCGTCAATCTAGTCACTTCCTTAGTTGAACTAGTTTACAAAATCGTCAATTTGATACCATCTTCGATCGATTCCACTCTCCCATTAGAGAGTGTCACCCAAGTGGTCGATCCGATCCTATATTTGGTCGATCCCTCTCTCCCATTAGAGAGTGTCACCCAAGCGGTCGATTTGTTTCCACCTGTCGACCCCATTCTCCCTTTGGAGAATCCCAAGTGGTCGTTCTGATGTCGTCATCGATCGATCCTACTCTCTCGCTCGAGAGTAAACCTGATATTGCCCATGTTTTTTTTGTTGATACAGAATCTACCGTTTTGGGGGGAATTCCT
The DNA here is from genome assembly GCA_032191745.1 of Picea mariana. Classification (NCBI taxonomy): domain Eukaryota; kingdom Viridiplantae; phylum Streptophyta; class Pinopsida; order Pinales; family Pinaceae; genus Picea; species Picea mariana. Next base: position 8,740 of record JASDQU010291864.1, read on the forward strand.
CTTTCTCTCGTGGAACCTCCTCCAAGGAATGAGGTCATCCTTCTTAATTGGGGTGTGCTAATTGGACCTTGTCTTTCCTCTCACATTAATTTCCAGATTACAGCACAGGTTTATGGTCGGGACGTTCCTCAAATGCTGATAGATGAAGGTTCATCTATTAGTATTTTGTCCTCTCTTGCTTGGAAAGCTTTGGGTTATCCTCAGCTTGCACCAATTACGCAGACTCTGTTCGCTTTTAACAGAAGAACCAGTCAACCTTTAGGGATCCTTCCTTAGTTTCCCATAACTTTGAGAAGGAAAGATGTCTTTATTGATGTCATGGTAGTCCAAGACCCCTTGGATTTCGATTTACTCCTTGGGAGAGATTATTTCTATGCCATGAAAGATATTGTGTCCACTCTGATATTTTTCCTGCACGATGGAAGAATTGTGACTATTAATCAACTTTCGCTTGTTGGCCCTGACTTGAATTTCAACTCAATAAACTCCCTAAACAGCTCTTATATACAAATGGTATCACCCCCACCACAGGTCAATTATGTGGCATTGTCTCCCATGCCTTCAGTTGCCGATGAATATGAGCCTCTCATTGTACGCTCAGTCTCTTATGACTTGGATCTGGTAGTTGACATGGTCATCTCTTCGGTAGGGCTATTGGAGCCTGACCTCCTTACCCCTATCACATCCCTCGACATGTGTTCCTTCCAGAGTGTGTTTCTTCCATCCAATGAAGATCTCTTAGAAGCCATGACCGAGTTTTGTCCCTTGACATGGTATCCTTCCAGAGCATTGTCCTCTTGGAAGTCGTGATCAAGAAGAGAGTTATGAGCATGTTTTTTTGATTTCAAGCTCATTAAAAAATGAAACCAGCTATGAGCATGGTTTTTTAATTTCAAGCTCGTTAAAAAATGAAACCAGTTACAAGGATAGTTTTTTCGTCTCTATGGAAACCTCGTTAAAAAAATGAAACAGAGCTTACGAGCATAGTTCATGTTTCTGTGTCAAGCTCGTTAAAAAATGAAACATAGGTCTAGGGATTGAACCTGGATTCTTGAGCACAGTTCTTATTCATGTGTTAAGCTCATTAAAAAATGAAATAGTTTTTCCCCCTCTTTGTTTAGGTCAAGTCCTTCGTCTAGTATTTGAAGCTTCATTTCATTCTCCTTTGCAGTTGGATGAAATGAAGCTTGGGGGGCATTTGCTTACAACCTCTAGACTTCATGTTGAAGTTAAAGTCGCTAGTTTCTTAAGCTGGGGGATAAGTACCAACCATCTATGAACCATACGTTGGGAAGTCACAAGCATAGTTTCCTCTAGTTCAAGCTTGTGTAAAAATTAAACCAAGTCCAAGCATAGTTTTGGCTAGTATTAATCTTGTGTAAAAATAAAATCTATCCCAAGCATAGTTTTGTTTTGTTTTAAGCTTGCGTAAAAATGAAAACAATCACAAGCTCAGTCTTTATTCTTTTTCATACTCGTAAATACCTGAGAATGTAACCGAGTAAACTTTTTCACTTTTTCGGACTCGTAAAGGTTATACGAAAAATGAACCCCCTGGAGTTCCCTTTAAGCTCTTTTCAGACTCTCTAAACATGAAAAGATTGTCGAACGATCTTGTTCTTTTCACGCTCGTAAAAGTATTTGAAGAAAACATTTGATGAGCAGTAGGTTATCACTTTTTCGGTCTCATCGGATTAACTTACAAAAAAGGAACTTGTGGAGTCATCTTTAAGTGTTTTTCAGACTCTCTAAACATGAAAAACCATTGAGTTTTCTTTCTTTGAACTCGTAAAATAAACATTGAAAGGCCCATGTGGGATTGAACCACTCCTTCTTAGGGTTCGTTAAACATACTCCAAGGGACTCATCCGAAGGATGAGCTTACATTTCAAGCATATGTTATCCTCCTCAAGCTTGTGTAAAAATAAAGAGGTACTCGCCAGAAATAGTGGGGGTAAATTGGGAAATAAATGTATCTAAACCTGTATTCTATAGAAGAGTCGCTTTTGAACATGACACCCTTTCACTCGTTTTGTGTCTAGGTTGGAAAATCTGCTTGTCTCCTGATCATGCTCCTTTATAAGATTACAAATTGGTCTGTGATCCCTGTTGTTGAGTTAGTTTTTCCAAGACAGTTGTCTTGTCGTCAATATGTTCAAAGAGAAGTTCAACCTGGAAATACATCTATTGTGTCGGCCATTTCTACAGTCCTTAAGCCTTCTATTGCGTCGACCATCCATGAGTTAGTCCCGAATCACTTGTTACTTTGATCCATTGTTAGTCGGATATTCGATATTTAAAAGGTATGTTCTAGATCCATTTCTCATTTGATAATTGAAATCTAAGGAAAGAGTAGTGTACTGTCTTGTTTTGTTCTAGTTTCATAGTGAAGCTAGGGGGATTGAGTTGTGTCCACACTTAACAATTAGCCCGATAACACCCCCTCCCTTTTTAAGTTGTTTTTTTATATTTTAAATCTTCTTATCCATAATGTATCCACATTATTTTTTACAATGGTTAAAATTTAGACCCATCACGTTAACAACTGAGGTCATTGTAGACAAAGACTTTAAAATTTACCCTCGAATCAAAAAGCGATGATACTAGTAGCATTGTTTTTTTTTTTAGTTGAAATCATAACTTAATTGAAATTGTGCCCTCAACAACTCATCATCAATAAACAACTCAAGATCAACGCCTAAATCACTGCTTAGATTTTTATTTTTTATTTTTTTAAATTTACATTAAAAAAATAAAAATAAAAAATTGGAAAAAAATAGCAAATTAGTTTCTAAAAAAAGAAGCATTTAAAAAACAAAAACTCGATCTCGAATTTTTTTTTTTTAAATTTAAAACTAAAAAAATATATATTGAAATTAAAAAACAAATTTATATATATAAATGATTAAAAAAAACTAAAAAATTAAAAATATATATATAAATTAAAGATAATGAGAAAAACTGAAAACAAAATTATGGAAAAAAAACTTATATATATATATATATTAGAAAACCTCAAATAAAAAATTATAAACTAAACTAGGAAACTTCAAATAATTTTTTATTTGATACAATTTTTTTAAGAAAAAAATATTTGAAAAAATTAAATTTAAAAAAATAAATAAATAAAATTATATTAAAAAACTTTTAAAACAAATTGAAATATAAAATTTCATTTAAAAATCTTTAATATATATATATATAGTGCCATACTCAACGTATTAATGATATTGACTATGCTTTTCCAAAACAAGGTCCTTCTCTATTGAAAGAATTGTGATAACTTTTACAACAATGAATTAATACAACAAGAATTAAAGTTGAGTAAGGAAAATGTCCCTATCATTATTAGTTCATGTCTTTGGCTAGGGACTATAGCTTTTGCTTTGCGGTCAACTCTTGTTGACGAGGTATTAATAGGAGCATTTTGGTGTATTAATGGGTGCATTTTGGTATGTGAAAACTTCACTTTTTATTAATTCTTCGCACTTATTTATTGAACCTCATTTTTTTTAAATGAAAAATCTTTTTAAATTTCATAATTTGAATTTATGATTGGCTTACAGATTGTGATGGGACTTAATAGCCCCTGGTGTGTTCAATTTTTTTTTTCTATTTGTCAGATAAAACAAATCATTTAAATAATATTAAAATTTACAAATTCCTTATTCGCCATTTTGGAGGATCTGACTCTGACAATGCTTCAATAGAGGAGCCCTTCATTGTTATCCTTTATGTACTTGTACTGACACTAGTTTGCCTCCTACCCTCACCACCCCCTGCCCAAGTGTCCACTTTCCCACTACTACTCCTCATGGTCTCCATCTATGTTCATTAGCCTTATTCATGTATTTACTAACTCACTATGTCATGAAGCCTGCAAACTCTTCTCGGCTAGGATTAATGGTCGAAGCTCAATCCGTCGAGGTACTCCTTACCAGTTTTACCACAGGCCTGCTTTGTTTCAAGGTATCGGTGATTATGTCAATGTACTTCTCAATATTTTCCTTTGCCGCATTTGTTGTATCTTCCTCCTTTGGTTGCTCAATGGAATTTGAAGCCATTCTCTTTATTTCGAGTCATCCTCTTTCATTTGCGAGCTTGATTTACTTGCTGATCTTTTGTTTATACGTATGCAAAATCATACAGGGAAAATCAATTAATGGTACAATAGACACATACATAAATAGTTTATGTTCCATTCATAATTGCATAAATATAAATGAAATGAAATTTTGTAGGAAATTAAAGCTCAATTACATAAAATATTGAATCCTAAAATATTGAAGCCTTGAAATGTATCGAAACACCAACGAAAAATCACTCCAGATCACTCTTAAACTTGGTCAATGTAAAATAGTTGATGAAATAACCAGTCATGTGACTGGTCATTACAGTGTAAATATAATTTCTTTCTTTCTTCTCAAAATCAAAAAATTTTTATAATTAACAAACATTATTAGGTTTATTAGGTCCTATGTTTCATAAAGTCAATCCCAAAAGTTGCAACTATGACTATAGGTAGACATAAAGCAAGGCAGTTTTTTACATGACAAAAACCATGTTTTTTTTTAATGCATCATATATTACATTTGAAATCAATAAGCATATACATCATTGACCTTCTTGATGTAATACCATGAGTTTTTAAGCAAAACTCCAAAAAGGAAGGATTCAATTATTAAACACCCATCTATTAAAAAAAAACAAGTTTGGACTCACATAATGTAAAGGTAATTGCTAAATTTGTAATCTAAGTAATGGTTATCATTATTTTTAAATAATAAAGAGATGCCAGATATACCCACCTATTTCACAAAGTCACAATCTCAGGGCCAATACCATGTCCAAGAAACAAAGTGTTGCAGATCGTTTCCTCCTGTGTAACAGATCCCAATTTGTAACGTCTGCCCATCGTCCAAAGTGCGACAATGCCGAATTTGCTCCTATAAAACCGCCATTGATTAGTGATTTTGGGCCGTGTTTTGAAACAGTCATGAGCCAGGATTGAACCCCACACGCTGCCATTGAATTGGAAAAGATAAGAGAGATGGAAGCTTTTGGATGATAGAAACACACTGGGTTACGTGTAGAATGGTATGGAGAGAAGAGAATTGGGAATAGATGGGGTTGAGAAAGAGTGTTTCTCAATCAATTCTTCTCATACAAAAGAGAACCTCTTATTATCACTGTGGTCTTAGCCCAATTCGTTGTTCTACCAATAGGGTGTTTTATGGCAGCAGCACTACCTAAGAGAACGTACTGACTACCCTGGACCAAATTTCAGTTTTGCCTGAATCCGGGACCCTTCACTCTGAAAGAGCATGTACTCATTACCATATTTGCGGGTGCTGGAGCCACAACGGTGACAACAATTCACATTGTAAGGGTCCAATAAAAACAATAAAAACAAGAGTAAAGGATTTGTTATCCATCGGTTTGCATCATCAGCAATATCATGATGCTATGGACTACGCAAATCTGCGAAAAGTATGGTGTCCCACGAATTTTTATCAATAGGTGTGGGGCCGTATTAGGTGTGGGGTTCTATCTCGATGAATAGAATTACATATTTTTTTTTTCTGTGGAAAAAAAAACTATATATAATTATATTTATAACTTAATATATATATAT
>JASDQU010291865.1:0-14476 GCA_032191745.1 Picea mariana
AAATGAGAAAAATACATCTAAGCTATAAAATGCATAAATAAACTAAAGGAGAGTTACCAGACTGCTGGTGGGCCCCCCAGCAAGTCATGGTCGCTCCCTAAAAGCACACCACGAGCTCAACAAAAGGAATCCACCATTAAAATGCAGAAACACAGTTCTTGCATAATTCTGGCAATGTAAAATATCAAAACAGAGCAAAAACGTATTTCTAGCTATCACACTAATGTATATGATGCTTAGCTTATGTCTAACCACCTAAGTGATATTTATAATGTTTATAGGCTAAGTGGTCGACCACAGGAGGTTCAAACCACTTCTAAAATTTAAAAATTTCATTAATGGTGCCCTAACTGCTGAAACAAAGCGAGCTAATAATCACCCACCATAGCAACCCAAAATTGAGTTGTCAAGAGTTCAGTAGATGAAGGGGATAAGCACGAGAAAAACCCACATTTCTGATTTTCCCATCACTGGCCACTAATGCCATAACTGCCCAGTCACCCTACGTTTTTGTGCAGGAAGAGGTGTTGGACGTAGTGTTGAATCAAGTGCTGGAACGAGTGTTGGAAGAAGTGTCAGATCAAGTTCCAGAACTAGAAATGTAGTGTGTTTTCGCCCTATAACACCATGAAAACATGAATTAGCTCTTGGAAATCATAGACCATGATGAATTATACTCAATACAATTATTAAACATGAATTATATGTACCTTATGTCAATCATACCATTTTATCATGAAATTATTCAAAAAGCTCCTTCAAAAGATAAAAAACACATATATACATTTGAAAAAAGTGTATAATAACTGTCACAGAATTGATCATATCTCAGGCCCAACATTACCCCCACACCTAAGATTTTGCAGGTCCCACTGCAAACAAAAATAAATTGCCCGTTATGACTAAACTTGCAAAGGAGGGGGTGGATTAGCTTTAGAAGCTTCTCCCTCTTGCTCGAGGGATTTTGACTTAGGATTTCTATGGTGTTTAAATTGCATCTAGAGACTATTATTGGTGGAAGATAATATCAGCAAACTAACGTTGTAGAGAATTCATCTTGGGTTGTAGGTCAACGTTATGATGGCATAAATGACAACTTAGTGTTTCATGCTCTCTAAGTTTGAACTGGAGGGTTTGGAGTTTTTGGAGGTCGTTGATGACATGTGAGGAAGCCTTGAGATGTATATTATACCCTTGATCTCTTAAACCATGCAAAACAATAATTTTACCTCTGCAATAATTAGTTCCAAAAGTGACTTCCCATAAGCGAAACATTTTTGGTCTGGCAAGCTTGTGAAAAGTAGGTATCAAAGTGACACCTATAACTACAAGTTAGTAAAACCTTTGTATAAACTGAGAGAGGTTTTTGTTTTTGAATGTGCTCTTGAAAAATACCTCTCTTGTTTTTCAAAAATTCACTTTCAGTTGTTAGGAAAACACACCAAGAAAACATGACTAAAACAGGAAAAACAAAGTGTTTTATTTTCTAAAAAACTAGGCCTCTAAGAGATTTGAATATATACAAAACCATAACTTATATTTATAAACTGAGAGAGTTTATTGTTTTCTAATATGTCCTGGATAAAAACTTCTCTTTGTTTTCAAAAATGCATTCCCTGTTATTAGGAAAACACAAAAAGAAAATATGACTATAACAGGAAAAAAACAGAGTGCTTTATTTTCTGAAAGCATAGGCCTATAAGATGATATAATATATCCTAAACAATAAAGTATATTAAAAACATGAGAGAGTTTATTGTATTTTGGTATTTTATGAAAAAACACCTCCTCTAGTTTTCAAAATTAATTTCTCATTTGTTCATAATCCCATCTTGAAGTTGGTTACTCAAAACTTGCAGAAGCGTAGCATGCTCTTAGTAGAAGCACAACGTGATCTTTGATAGGGATTTTGGAGGCCTTCCCAAAGGATTTTTGGGCTGAAAGTGGTATGGTTGGAAATTTTATAATGTCTGCTACACAATGGAACCATCAAGCATTGCAAATTCCCTCTCCAAACCTCTTAGAAACTGACTTCGAGTCAAGTTTTCCAAATGTGCAGAAACCCTCCTATAGTGACTGTATTTGGGAAATTTCTCTCAAAAAACAACACCTGTGCATAAAATGAAGGAGGGTTTTTTTTTTTGGTCTATTATTGACAAAAACCTCTTTCACTTTTATCAACTTCATCTTCCTCAATTCAAAAACCAATTTTTAAGTAGAACTTTGACCAAGACAATCATTTGAAAATTTATGATAAGGAAGGATGACATGACCATGATGAGAATTTATGACCTTGGATGAGTGGAGGGAGTAGTAATGACACCTATACACACCAATGACAATTTTACAACCAATATATGTCAAATTTTATTTGATAAGTTTATTTTGAAAATATAACAATTTGACCTAATAACCCTATCAATCACATGAAAGAATAAATTTGATCATTGGTGACTGACATAACTGACAGATACTAACAAAAGGCTTGGTTTGTACTGGTAGGCATGGTGAACAGGAGAATTTTTATTGCCTATCATTAATATGTAACAATTTAAACAATTGATCCTCTTTTCATAATCTTGGAATACATATGACAGTAAGTATTTAGCAATTGTAATTGCTCTGTATTTGTCACAAAGAGTAGTTAAGTATAAGCAGAATTCTATAGAATAAACATAAAAATGAAAAGGATATTATAAAACACACAATGATGTCAGAAGTATACAATTTAGCATACCAATACAAACAAATCCTGATATAATATCCCAAGACTTTGTAAAAAGATAGTATGACAGAATTTTGATAGAAATCCTACTTCCTCTTCTCGTCGGTTTTCTATACAAATGGGAAATTCTTAGCATTTTTTTTCTCAAGAAAACTCCCCCCAGACCGAAGATATGGCACGTCCTCATGCCATGAATTAGAAATAGGCTTCTTGGTCTTTTTTCCCGATGAGGCTGCAGGGATATCAACAAGTTTCTCCGATAAAGGAATAGCTCTAGCATGAGGGTTTGGGTGGAGTAACATTCCCTAGATGAAGAGTCTTCTTGCTAGTCTTGATTGTAAGATGAGGGTTTGCAAATTGGTAAATGAACTCATCCCACATTTTCTCCTATTTTTCCAACTCGACTAAGACAAGTAGTTTGATAAGGCCATGGTGAAATAGGTTTTTATGGGGATTGGTTACATCCTTCCTCACTTGGGAAGACATATTCTCTAGACTCTTCAAGAAGTAAAAGGGAAAGTTACAATGGCTTATTGATATGAAAGTGAGCTAATAATCGAAATTGGCAGGCTTTAAAGACATAATATCTACCTTCACATGTAATCAATCTAGTGATGATTATGAGAGGGTTGATTATATCCTATTTTATCCACTCCTTGGAGTATCCCGTAGCTCCAGAGATGTTCTGAAACTCATTTTTGAAAACCCTGTTATAGCTTGCTCTTGGAAACTAGTGGTGTTTAAATCAGTGGTCTCCAACTCATGGGAGCCTTGTGGCTGAGGCAATTGATTCCTCAGAGGCCACGAACATAGTGAATAGGAGTTGAGGCAGGCTAAGAGTGTTCCATTGTTGTTGATTTTTCCACCATTCTCACTCAATACACTTTCATAGAACATGGAATTTCAAACCTACAATGAATGGCCAGTAAAAAAAATGAACCAATAGAGTGGTCTGTTAACGACATATACAACAATTTATAGCACACAGGAGTTTATCACTTCAAGATAAAATGACTGTTGATGTAATAACCTGTATCATGAAAATAATACAAAATGTTTAAAAATATTTACTTCTTTAGGCAATGATTATTTATCAACTCATGAACCCCTCCCCCACACCTAAGTATTGTGACACCTCACAATCAAAAGTATAGGAAACTAGTCAGTATCCCCCAATAGCCAAATATTTATAGTATGTCAAGTGTAAAGATAAAATTGTACAGATTGGTCTGACGAAATGGTTAGAAGATGGCCCCACCTATAGGATAAAAGATCCTATATATAGTTAAGAAGAGGTAGGCAAGAGAGTTTCAAGATAGTCTCAAAGTTAGTTCCCAATGGCAAGTTTATGGAGTTCATTAACCTTATCTTAACCATGCATACTTCATATCATCTTTGTCTTCAAGTAATGTCGTACATCATGACAAGTTTAAATTTATTATTTATTTTTGGCAGATTACCATCCTCGCTAGGTAGAATGCCTCACTTACAGAAAGCTTGTTCAGTACTCCAATGGGTTTACTTAGTCATACCATAGGTTGGTACCCACTACCAGCATACCTGTTCAGTATCCCAGTGGGTTAGCCTCTTAAACCCTTAGAGTCTGGCCCTCCATCCTTTAATATTTTAGTATAAGATTGCTTATGCAAGAAGATGGGGGAACAACTCTGAAAACAACTTTTTCTTTCTTTTTTTTTCAATTGGGATGGTATTTATGTTAAAGGATGACTTTCCGTTATATTACTTAGTGATTGTCCCGATGTAAGGGGTACTTAAGCAGATGTGGCCTATCTAAATATATGATATAATCAAGGTATTTAGTGTGTAGTGGATGGTACCATTGAGAAAGAACAAAAAGGTATCTCTAGGCTCAACTTACTTTCTTCTTTTGTAAGTTATTGTGATGTTTCCATGACTAAATGCTAATTAGACCTCCTTGTTACTCTTTGATAAAGACACTTGACTCACTTACTCAGGTTTCTTGGAAAAATTGTATAAGAGACCTCTAGGTTTGATAGTTATGGTATCACTTCCTTATACAGTGGTGAAGAGTTTCAAGAGCAACTGTTATTTAAGATGCCTTGAGAAAAAGAAGATGAAAGTATTTGCAAAAATATGGCTAATTACAACAAGTCATTATTCATTTGATGCTTAGCAGACAACAAGGTTCAAGTATAGCAATGTTTTGAAGAAAAAATCTTCTTTTATATCTCCTTGAAATTGTCTACTCCTAGTGAAATAAATATGTACAAAGATCTCTAAAAATGTTTAAAAAATCCACACTCTAAAATATAATAAACTAATGAGATCAATGAGATCAAGTCATAGGAACATGTATCTCATAGTTCTTAAAAAAAAATGTAAAATGAGGCTGCATTAGATTCTAAACTAAACTAACAATATGCATCTTTTATTTAATATCCCACATTACCTGAAAAGAAAGGGAAAATATTTATTCAAGTGTAAGATCTCTTCCAATGTAACCATGTGCAGAGAAAGATAAGAAACATACTCGTATCCATATATGAAAAATTTACCGCAGTGATTACTTTGATATGAAGAACCAACCAACCTACCTGTTTTGGCATCAGAAGGTGTTGAAGAAGAGAATAGTATTGTGGCTTGATGACCTCTTGAAACCAAATTTCAATGTAATCTTGATGTTCATCAACAGTAATTTCTATGCTCTCCTTCATCATGTTGTGCAGATCCTTTTCTTCTAGATGTTTGATTTCTAAAGTACATAAAGGATCTGCTAAGATGGATGTTAAGAACTCCTCAATCTCAGGTCTTAATGATTGCTCTCTACTAGGTGTAGTCCATAATTTCTTAGTTTCTTTTCCATTTTGGAAAGGAAAATCATTTTGTAGCTCATAGGAACTTGATTCTTCTAATATTTCTAGAGAGGTAGATAAGTTATTGACTATTGTCAAGATGTGTTTTTCTTGAAAAGAAGAGATCTCAGTTGTTGCTAGGATTTGAGAGAGTTATTCCAAACTAATGATCACCTTAGAATTCATATTGTCATTTGATAAAACATGGTTCACACAAATATGATGTCCACAAAATTAGGATCTCCTGATGGTGTTAAGAAAACAAAGGTTGTATTGTTTGGTTCTGCGGAAGGCTCAAGTGGTCTTGCCTCCTGTCCCACTATTACTAATGCTTCAATTTATTATTCTATAGTGCTCCCTATTTTAGTCTCTTTTAGAGACTTCTTTATCTCTTTGGGTTGAGCTAGCTCCTGTTTTTCGGTATTGGTCTGCGGAGCTTATAAGTGCAATGTTCCTTCCCCAAAAAAGGTCAGAAGGAACCTTGGTTAAAAGGTCTGATTTAGATTTAATGTATCTACCTTTTGGATCTCTAGGTCTATTCATGAAAGAAATAAAAAAGAAAAACTACCATTGGGTTTGGGGGAACCTGCTATAGCAGATGCGTAGGTTCTTACCTCTCATCTTAAAGTTCCCCCACCACCAATCTACTGCTAAGGTCCAAGAATGATCTATTTCGTAACTACTTCTTACCTTGAGAAAACTCCCTGACAACGATGCTAAAAATGATGGTTGTTATATATGCACTAAAAACACAGTAAAAACCCTCAATTAAATTGTCAACCCGGGGTAAGTAAACTTAGAGTTGTAGCAAAATATATGCCAAAGGTAGAAGGGTTGGTAGGAGTATAGTCTAACTAATGAAAGCAACTATCTAAGGCTAATATACTCAAGCAAACCTATCTAGTTAGCAAACCCGACTAAGAAACTTGAAACTAGGTAACCTAAGTACTTTTGGGCCAAGGATTGATGGATAGTTCCTAAGAAAGCAAGTAAAACTCTATTTAAAAAAAACTAGTTCAACAATAAGCAAAAGCAAACTACTAGGCATAATAAGAAAATGACAAAAGAAAACTTCTTTAACTTGCCAACCTACATTCAATGAGAAACTACCCTATGAAAGCAAATAAATAAGCAAGTAAGAAAAAGCACCTATCTAACCTATTAAATCAAATAGAAAAGTAAGAAAAAACACCTAACTAACCTACTAAAACAAAAGACAAGTAAGCAAAGACACCTAACTAACCTACTACAAAAAAACAAAAGTAAGCACAGACAACTAACTGTTGCAAGTAAAACTTCTCATTGAACAACTATCTAGCCTAAGAGGCAAGTGAACTAAATGCTTAGTGAAAAACTATTTCTAATGCGTGAAAGGAAATCTAAATGCTCAATGAAATGCATGAAATGAAATCTATTCTATTGAAAGCAAGAAGAACTAACAACTAATTCTTATTCTATGTTAAGCAAACTACTATCTAATCTATCAAAGCAAAGTCTATCTATCCTACAGCGGCAATAAGACTATCTTCTAAACTATGAAACTAAGGAGACTATCTTCTAATCTATGAAATTCACATGCATTATATACTAATATAAGCAAACTAATAACTAAATTCAATCATTAACTAAAAACTGGAATTACAATCTAATTCTAGGAAAGAAATTGCATAAAATAAAACTATGCCATATCTATTTTAACAATTCAAATTGCAAGAGGAAAATGCTTAAAAATAGAAATTAAAACATCGTTCTAGCATATGGCAAGTAAAATAATGAACAACTCATCAAGAAAAATTCAAATAACAATTAAATAGGAAATCTACAAATAAAAACTTGAAACTAACCCTATCCATCCACCGAAGCCTTGGTTAAAGAAAGCATGAAATAAAAATCTGTTCTACTATGTTTTAACTTCTATTTTAAATTTGATTTTAAAAGAAAAAATAAATTTCAATCTAACATTTAATTGCACACGGAGTCAGTGTATGAGTTTGCAAACTTGTTCCTAATTATAAAATCAATCCATATTAAAAAAACCTTCATACTAACATGCAAAAAAGAACTTACATAGTCAAGCTATAACAACAAATTATTATGATAAAGAAATAAAATAAAAATTCATGTACATAAATGAGAAAAATACATCTAAGCTATAAAATGCATAAATAAACTAAAGAAGAGTTATGAGACTGTTGGTGGGTCCCCCAGCAAGTCGTGATCACTCCCTAAAAGAACACCATGAGCTCAACAAAAGGAATCCACCATTAAAATGCAGAAACACAGTTCTTGCATAATTCTAGTAATGTAAAATATCAAAATAGAGTAAAAACATATTTCTAGCTATCACACTGATGTATATGATGCTTAGCTTATGTCTGACCACCTCGATGGTATTTATAATGTTTACAGGCTAAGTGGTTGACCACAGGAGGTTCGAACCACTTCTAAAATTGGAAAATTTCATTAATGGTGCCCTAATTGCCAAAACAAAGTGAGCCAATAATCACCCACCATAAAAACCCAAAATCAAGTTGTCATGAGTTCAGTAGCTGGAGGGGATAAGCATGAGCAAAACCCACGTTTCTGATTTCCCATCATTGGCCGCCAATGCCATAACCGCCAAGTCACCCTACGTTTTTGTGCAGGAAGAGGTGTTGGATGGAGTGTCGGATCGAGTGCTGGAAGGAGTGCCGAATCAAGTGCTGGAACTAGAAATGTAGTGTGTTTTTTCCTTGTAACACCAGAAAAACATGAATTAGCTCTTGGAAATCATAGAACATGATGAATTATACTCGATACAATTATTAAACATGAATTATATGTACTTTATGTTGATCATACCCTTTTATCATGAAATTCTTCAAAAAGCTCCTTCAAAAGATGAAAAACACATATATACATTCGACGAAAGTGTATAATAAATGTCATAGAATTGATCATATCTTGGGCCCAACAGGTGTATTCCATTATACTCCTCCAATATTTTTTAGACAATAATAACTTTGAAACAAGTAGAAATTAACAACAGTGTTTAGAAAATTCCTTACCAATTCCAATAAAAAGCAAGAAAAACCATTTTTTACCAAGAAATATCCATCAACATGCAAGAAACAGGCCTCCAAGAAGGTAGCATACCACTTTAGCTCCAAAATAAAAAAGTATAAGAATCCATAATATTTGCACAAGAGAGATATAGACAAAATTACCAAAAAGGGCACAAATTTCAGCCAAATATGTAATTCTCAAGTGAGAGAGTTGTGATAAAAAAAAATGTCTTAGGTCCCCTTTTATAGAAGACCTTTAAAAATAGTTTTTCCACATATTATTAGGGTGAAACAAAACTAGGGAGGCTAACCTCCTCTAATCTTCCCTTTACAAATTTAAATTCAAAATAACAAAAAGTAAAATCCCTAGATGATGACACCATGCCCCAAAGGGGTGAGATTTTGGCATTTTTGGCAAGTTGTTAAGGAATTTGTTCGACCTCCAAAGGACTAGTCTACATGGTGAAAGGCTCTTCCTCCATTAAAAAATGCCAGGTCATGGTAAATCATCACCACCATCACCAAAACCCTAACCCCAAATGTGATGTCATACCCTCAAAAGTGACATTTTGGCCCTCTAGGGTCAAAAACTGGGCAAGAGGGGGCTAGCTCTGCTTCTCCAAGGTTTCCTCTCAGGCCTCCAAAATTAACGTATATCATCCAATTTTCCAAGGAGAGGGGTAACAACATCCATTATGTGGTCGTCATTCCCCAAGTGAAGGTCCAAGTGACCTTCTTCCTTCACGAAATGGCTTCCACATATCAAGGCCCTGCAAAGACAAGCAAATTCTCCCTTTAAGGGCTTCCAAGTCACAAACATCATTTTAATTAAGCCATATATGATAAAAGAACCACATGATCATCTACATCAAATCCCCCCTCTCAAAATAAATAAATGCTCAAAGACCTTATGCAACTTGTCAAATTTAGGTATGGGAGGGTTATCATGGTGACCTATTGGGACTTTTACATAAGCATGAAAAACATTTCCCACCTTAACTCTACCCTGGTCACACTGTACTTCCTCAAGTTGAATACGATGTGTGGGACTTCTACCTAATAATTAAAAACATTTTCCAAAGATGCTCTACCTTTGTTGACATGTTTGATTAATTATTTATTTTATGAGTCCCTCAATTTTTTGTGAGAAACATTTCATTGTTCTCGGGATCCCTGGGAAAACATATGGAAGGTTCATGATTTTCATTTATATTTTACCAACTACAATCCTCTATGCCTTCAACCCCTTCTTCCCATGAAATGAGGTACAAGCCCATCTTGGGTCAATGTGGCATGAAAACCCAAAAGATGAGGAGAAACAAGTGAAAAACACATGGAAAGTGTCAAGTATGTGTGGGAGTGGTACAATATTCATCAAGGAGACCCCTAGTAGAAAAAATTTACCTAAGGGTGACCACTTACTAGGACACAATGTCAACCACCAAGGTGAAACAAGGAAAAAACACATAATTTCTGAGAAAACGTTTTTCAAAATCAAGGAAGAACCCTTTGAAATTATTAAAATGACACTTACCACAACACCACACTCGTTCCCTCATGGAGAAAGACCTATTTTCCTTTATGATCCAAGTTTTTGTGGTGAATGGTGGAACCATCAATCTCATGGTGATGGGTGGTGTGATGTGGGGCTCTCCCTGTTGGTCTGTCTCTCAGAACTCCATGTTTGAGACTCGAGGTCCTCGACCCATCGTCTCCTTAGTTATCCCTCGAAATGGGGGATAATGGGCCATGTTTTAGTTCCGTCACTTGGTGGATCCTTGTATTATGTCTCCTTCATAGATGATTTTTCTATGAATACATGGATATATTTTTTGAGGAAGAAATCAGCTAGGCTTTTGAGAAATTCAAAGAGTTTAAGTCTCTTGTAGAAAATTAGACAGATAAGAAGATTATGCAATGAGAGCATCAATGTAGAACAAATGGGTTGGAACTAGAATCATGAGATTGGCCAAAAGTGTTTCATGGTCTAGAATCAATGCGGCTTGAAGGTCCTACACTTGGTGTTCTAACATCATAAAAAAATGTCTCTTGATGTGAAGCTACCACAAACATGTTATATTGAACTAGACTATGTGTCATGGACAACATCATACTGCTAGTGGCCCAAACCCTATCTCCAAGTTGAGGTGGTTTGAGTGGGGGGTTAAGAATATGCCTTAGAGTAGACAACCCTCTAAATGGGTTACACTTGGCCATTTCTTGATAATGAACATAACCAATACCAACCTCTAGAATTCACCAATTTCAAAATAATTGACATGGTGACCCATAATAAACTTGGAAAATAGTTTATGAAGAAAATACAAGGGCACTCCCCTATTATTTCAATGAGGTTTATCAAATACCATAAACCACCTATCCATTAGTAGCCTTTCCATGGATGGAATGTGCACTAGTCCATGCAAAAATTATTCTTTCTCAATTTAGGTTGTTGGTGGGTTCTAGGGTCCATAAACATTTGAACAATCATCTTGTTGGTTATATATGCAAGTTTTTCACTTATTCTTTACTAGTTCTAGTTGAGTAGTATTCTTTGATCCTAGGCTTATATTGAAATATATCAAATAATTGGCCATAGGCATGGCCAAGGGAAGAAACAATGGTGTAAAGTGAAGTGGCCAATGAAATAATATTTGGGTCTCTAGTGTTCCTAAGTTCACTAAACATTGATTAGTTTTTGTGTTCCTAAGTTTATGAGTTCATCTAAACATTGATTATTTTTTGTGTATGGATCTTCTGGAGGGTTAGGATTTGGATCATGGTTTTGCTCCATAGTGGCAGAATAATAGCTATAGTTAAACAATAACAAAATAGTTTAAAAATTATGTAAAATTATATAATTTAACAAATATAAAAATGACATTTCAAACAAAATCTACTTGGAAACAAGAGCTTCTCTTTTAAAATGTTGATTCTCAATGAAGTCGATGTCCCTCTTTCTTATCCTTTCGGAGATTGGACAGTTTGGTAAGAAAAAATGATCTCATGTTGGGGAGAACAATAAGGGTGTGAAATTGTTGGGAGTTGGGAAAAATAAAACAAAAATTTGTTGTGTTTTTTTAACGCTCTCATGTTGGGGAGAACAATAAGAGTGAAATTGTTGTGGTTTGGGAAAAAATAAAACAAAAAGTTGTGGTGTTTGTTTTTTCTACATATTATTTTACATAGAGGAATGCATGATTTTTTAGTGCATGTTCCATTTAGAAACACACAATTCTTTAACCTATGCATTTTTTTTTATTTAAAAAAGATTCGAATATTTAATTTCCACATGGTAATGACTTGCATGGAGCTTTGGCAAAGGAAGAGGTTGTTTAAATAAGAATAAGTGCATGTTCCTAATGGCTCTCATGGAGATTTGGTAAATATTGAAGCTATCCAAATAGGAATGCATGCACATTCATGAAACACACTTGTGTTCCTAAAAGTACAACATGTGCATATTCCTATTGCAATGAAAAAGGGAAGGAACTTTGTGTTCCCACCCATATGCATGATTGTTTTCTTGTATGCATGCCTTTGTAATTTAGATTGCATTGAAGTTTATTCATCTTACAACCTTCCTTTGAGTTTAATTATGTATTTGAAACTAAGTTGTGATGGCCACATTCAATTCGAAGTATCCTTGGAGGTTGGTGTGGCCAAAGGTCAAATTCCAACCCGGTGCTGAGTAGAAGCCTACATGTTGGTTTATTTTCCTAATTCATGGCCTTTTATTAGTTCAAAGTATTACCTTTGAATGACAAAAATTTGGGCCTTGTTCTTTTTATTTCAAAGAGTTCCTTCAAAATAGGCCAATGGACCTTATGTATTCATAGGTGGCCCCTTTGTATTTCTTTTTTATTTCCTTAAGTTTGAATCACTCCTTTGAACAACCCTGGAAGCCTTGTTGTTTCCCTTCAAAAGTGGTTGATAGACCTTTGTTAGAAATTGAAGTGTTCTTTCAATTGGGGCTGAAATTCCTTTTCCTTATTCAAAAGTACTTCAAATACAGTCGAGGCATTTGAATTTGAAGTTGAGACCTTATTCAAATCTATCGTAATGGCCTATTGGTGGAATTTGAATATTCGCTTCTTCAAATTAAATTTGATGGCTTATTTGGGGAATTGGAACATTTGTTTCTTTGAATTTGGTCAGATGGCTTATTAGGGAATTTGAATGTTGTTGTTTGAGATAAGGTTGATAGACCATGTTACTTTTTGGCTCGATGGATTTTAATTGTTTCATTTTTTCTAAGGTTGAGAATTGATTTTTTGAAGAGGATCAATAGTCTATCAGGCCTTTCAAAATATGTTATTTTGAGGAGGTATAATGGTTTATCAAGGCCTTTAGACAGATGTTATTTTAAGGAGTCTCAATGGTATATTGGTGGCTTTCAAAAGATGTTTTTTCAAGGAGTCCCAATGATCTATCAAGGCCTTATGAAATATGATCCTTTGATAAAAGACTAACGGTCTTGGATTTTGAAGGGTGGGAACTTGACCTAAAAATGATAAAGGCTTGTATTCTTGAAAATATTTGCAAGTTTTTAATTCAAGTGTTCTTATGCAAAAGGATCAATTTGCAAACACAATTTTTTATAGAAATTACACACTCAAGATGCAGATAATAAACAATAATTAATAGTGAATAGTAAACACATAACATAGCAAATGATAAAGGAGTTCACCCCTCTCTTGGGCTACATCTCTTGGTCCAGCTTCCAATGGATCTTTTATATTATTTTCTCAAAGTGCTGAAATATGTTCTTTACAATGCTCAAAATGCCAAATAGATGGCTCCAATGGCTTCAAAACGTCTAAAAACCCCTAGTTGAGCTTTTTCG
The DNA here is from genome assembly GCA_032191745.1 of Picea mariana. Classification (NCBI taxonomy): domain Eukaryota; kingdom Viridiplantae; phylum Streptophyta; class Pinopsida; order Pinales; family Pinaceae; genus Picea; species Picea mariana. The sequence goes on from JASDQU010291865.1 coordinate 13,450, forward strand.
GCACCTAATTTGGCCAAAAATTGAAGAAGATAGGCTTCCTGGAAGTTCCCCTTCAAACTTTTTGTCTCTGGATCGCCAAAATGCACCTCTGTGTGTCCAACCTAGCACACACGCTCATTTCCATGCTAAAACCTAGCACCTTGCGCATAACTAAAAACCATGCAAACTGTAGGATGGTTAGGGAACCTAGCCCCCCTAACTGCAAGTCATTAAGAATATGGGTCATATGACCACATATAAAAGGCTGGGGCTAAACTCCAAATCATATGGTTAGGCGCATGGGTTTAAACCGTTGGCAATGTAAAGTCCCGCACATAACCATCGGTCAAATGTATTGTTAACATAACCACGTGTGGTATGGTCATATGGTTATCCACATGTGATTGCGGACTAACCCTTGTTTAAAACAAAACAAACTCTCGCACATTTTTTTCGACACATGGTCATATATATATATATATACAAAAACCGTGGGCTGGGGCTAATCCCCAGCCCGCCCCCCCACGCCAAAATACACCATAATCAAACTCAAATAAATTTAAACACATATACATGTTAAGAACTAATGCATGGGTTATTGGTAGCCCACTCCATGTGAAGGTGCTCCACCTTGGTGGGAGGTTCGGGGTTCGGTCCCCACAGACTCCATATAATTTTAACAACCATACTAAATAAAATGGTGCCACGTGGCAACCCATGTTTGGGCCACGTGGCACCACTCCACTTGTTAGAGATATGCCATGTGTCAAGAAATGATTCGACCATCCAACTGCTAACTATCTGCCAACTTAGCCCTGCCACATCAGCGTACAGCCCTGCGACATCATCGTACGACCCTTCCATGTCAGCAACTGTACGGACTGTATGGACTGTACAGTCAGCAATTATTTTTTGCCTATTTGACGATTTGAAGAGAATGTGATATATCACTCATATGATGTCTTTTTGAATCCATTTAAGTTGTGTTGGATTCATGATGATGAGGCCTACACACTCGTTTGATTTGAAGTGATTCTGAGCACTTTGA
>JASDQU010291870.1:1572-14373 GCA_032191745.1 Picea mariana
CCTCCTTCTACTCCACTAAAGATCCAAAAATTGACTAGAGATGAAATGGATGAATCCCAACTAAAATGCATTTTTTATAATTGTGATGACAAATATTTCTCGGGCCACAAGTGTAAGGAACAAAATATTTTTATGGCCATCTCAGAGGATGTTTCAGAAGAGGATGTTGAAACTCCCCTTGTGTCTGAGTCACCTAAACCCACTGACATAACCCCTCCCTTAGACCTTCCCAAAGTAAAATTGTTCATTTCCCTAAATGCTCTCATTGGCTTCTCTGCTCCCCAAACCCTCAAGATAATTGGTTACATCAAGCATAGGAAGGTCATCATTCTTGTTGATAGTGAAAGCACCCATAATTTCATTCATCGCCGCATTGCCTAAGAAACTCATTGCTATATCCATGCAGTCAATAATTTCCAAATCATGATTGCCAATGGTGACTCCATGAAATGTGGAGGGCATTATGAAAATGTGTGTCTCCAAATTGGTGACTACCACCTAAAATCTCGTATGTTTGCTATCGACATGGGTGGTTGTGACATTGTGTTGGGTGCAGACTGGCTAAGGACTTTGGGTCCCATTCTCTTGGATTTTAAGGAATTAACCATGCAATTCGACCAAGAGGGCCAAAAAAATAATTTCCAAGGCATCACTGTCGGTTCACTTAAGATCATTAGTTCCCATTGCATGGAAAAGATACTCAAAAAAGGTCATCCTGGCGTTATTGCCCAACTCCATGCCATACAAGCAAATGAGACACCCTCTATGCCGCAAGACCTCCAATCCATCTTCTCTAAACATCAAGTGGTATTTTTCACTCCCCAGGGACTCCCTCCTTCTCGTGGCGTTCATGATCATTCCATTCCCCTTGTACCAAGAAGTCTTCCTCCCAATAGTTGTCCCTATCGTCACCCCTTTTCCCAAAAAAATGAAATTGAGAAAATGGTTCAAGATCTGCTTAACACATGTGTTATCCGCCCTAGTATGAGCCAAAAAGATAGTTATTAAGTTGGGTGACCGACTATGGGTAGTCAAATGGTTAGGTAACTACCCGAAAACCCGTATCCCTTTGCAACATTTTATTTTTTGCACTTTTGTGAGTATACGTGGGTTGCAATGGTGCAGGTAGCATATGTACATGAGTTGTGGAGGTGTAGCAAGCATGTGTACGTGTCAATAGTGGTGCAGGGTGCATACATCTTCAAAAATATGGTTTTTTTAGAAGAGTTGTTCAAATGATGGCTTGGAAAAAAAAGCAAGTAAGATGGCCTGATGTCAGGTATGCATGCATGGTGCAATTTAGGGTTATAACAGATGCCCCCTAATGTGTGAGGTTAGAAGAGCATCTGATGGCCAAAATACATTACAAATCTTCACCAACATACGAAGCGAGTGAGCCCGGAGACCACAATTCATGAAGTGCCATCTGCAAAATAATAATTTGTCTCACCGAGGCGGGCATACCCATGCTCGGGATGAAATAAAATCATGGATGCTAATCAAATACATTGCAGATCTAGGTCATATAACTATATAAAGTGTAGCCACGAGCAATACACATCGGATCTACATCTCAAAATCAAAAAATATACATGTATAGTATCCATCTTCAAGAAGATAATGACGCTTGATGGCTGGAGATAAAGCCTTCAGAGCTTGGGCAACAACTTCAAGATCTTCAAAACTCGGGTAGGAGTGTAATATCAGTGTACGACTTCACTACACAGAGGTCTTTGATGGCTCGTTGGGAACAGACAAGAGGATCTCAGTGATAAGGCAGAGAACTTCGTTGATTTTTAACAAGGACTTGATTGGTCTTTCGGGGTGGTCTGGCATGAGGAAAAGAGACAAACTGCAGAAGGGATGAATCAAGTTTAGTAAAAATTCCCTTGGACAAAAGCATGACCAATGATGAGACTCCAGTAGCATGGCATTGACATAAGTTCACGATGAAAGAGGCAACACAAACTCTCCATATGTTTGGAAGGATAACCAAATAGGGGAGGACACAATTCTATGTAGCGAGAAAAAGTTCCTAAGGTCATATTAAATCCCAGAGCTTGACGAACAAATAGAAGGATGTGCTTTGTCCAAGGGTGACCAATTGTGCTGCCAACAAAAAGAAAATACTTTTCCCTTCCTCTTTTTGGGGTATATTTGATTTTTTTGTCTTTTTCAATAACTTTGGAAATCTTGAAAAAGAATAAAAGAATGCTACGTTACAAAGGAGGAATGACTGTCGCAGACATACTATTTCTAAGTGCAAGGAACACACTGATTCTCAGAGAAAGGAGACATATGTAGGAAAAGGACACTCAGGAAAAATCCTCCATGGGTCGAGGTGTCAAGACACAGAGGCAAAGTGCTACAAGGCTTGCGTATAAGGCATGCTTCAGATGATTAAGTCAAGAGAAACATGGAGCCGACATTAGGCCAAATATGCAAGAATGCAAATGCGATTAATAAGACACAACGATAACATCCTTCGATGTAATTTTAATGAGCCCAGAGAAGGTAAGCTCAACATTTTTTTTCATTTTTAGAGAGTCTGAAAAAGTGTAAAAGGTGACTCCACTGGGGTACCTTTTTCAAAGGTAGTCTAGTCGGTTAGAAAAGGGGGTAAACTAGCACCGAAAAGATGTCTGTTCAAAACCATTTTAACGAGTGTGACAAAGACAATATCACTCGACAATATTTTCATATTTAAGGAGTCTGAAAAGATATTAACTATGGACTCACTGCCTTTTTCTAGATTAAGTCTCCCTAACCCGAAAAAGTGAAATTTACTGAGGAGAACTCTCCCAGCGAGACGAATATCCCGAGGTGTACCTTTTTCCTCCTTAATCTATGGGCCAGAAAAAGGGGTAAACTCGTGCCAGTAGATGTTTTTCTGAACCAATTAACGAGTGTGAAAGAACAAGGTCACTCGACGATCTTTTCACTTTTAAGGAGTTTGAAAAGAGCTTAACTATGGACTCTGTAAGGGATGTTCTTCTGGACCAATTTAACGAGTGTGAAGAAACAAGGTCACTCGACCATCTTTTCAATTTTAGGGAGTCTGGAAAGAGCTTAACTATGGACTCCGTGGGGGGTTCCTTTTTTCGTAAATTTAGTCCCTCAGGCCTAAAAAAGGGTTAAAATTATACTTGAGAATACTCTTCTAGCGAACCGAAGTTCCTAGAGTATACATTTTTTCGTACAACTGACCACCCGGACTGAAAAAGGGGTAAACTACCACCGGATAGATGTGCCTTCAAATTTTAGTTAGGCGAGCATGAAGGGCAACAAGATCGCTTGACAATATTTTCATGTTTAAAAAGTTTGAAAAGGGATTAAAGAAGACTCATATTTATATGGGAGTCCTGAGGGTGAGGTCAAGAGTCATAATGAATCATGCAAATAAGTCTCAAAACTCGAAATCAGGAAAAAACCAGTAAGGACTCTCGAGCCTATAGTCATTAACGATGACATGGACGCCAAAAGAAATGAGGATCTAACTAGGGCATCCATGTAAAGGCAAGCTCTACCACTAAATTATGACACTTATAAAGAAACAATGATGGTTCCGTGTTGCAACTCGGTGGGGTAGATCCTATGGAAAAGAGAAAAAGACAACGAGATGCAGAAAGTGGAGGTGGAAACCTAACTTAGATTAAAAAAGTTGGAAAAATGATTTCTTACCAAAGGACCTTTAAAAATGACCCAACTCTCAAAAAGTTTCCCAATACCAAAAGTAACATGTATCATAATATTCCATAAGAAACTCAAAAACCATACTAAATGATTTTTAAGCTAGAAAAAATGACAAAAGGGTCCAAAAAATGACAAAAAGGGGCCAAAAAATCTATAAATAGAAGCTGGCAGCTCATTATCACCATTGTAAATTGAGAATTGACCAAAAATTCAAAAACACCCTTTTGCCAAAAGAGTTGATTCTGGGAGCTTCAGTGGACGAAACAAACTTTTTCTTGGACCAAGTAAGTATAAAACAACCCCTCTTGCAATTCAATACTTCTCTTTTAGTTCATTTTAGTTTTTTGGGGGAGGATGCACTCTTAAAAAAGGTGCAGCCCCGCGTGTACGCAGGTTGTCCAAGGACAACACGCGTATGCCCGCGGGTAGAAAACAACTTGCCCACATGCATACATGACTGTGCTCAATATAGCCTGCGTACACCCCTAAACATATGGAAAAAATTAAAAAGAAAGAGTTAACTCCCCTTTGAAAATGTCAATTTGCAGGATGTATGTTCATTGGAGAGAAAGAGAGGATGAAGACATTGATTCTTTGGTCACAAAATACCCTGTTTCTCTCTCCGCATTATCACAATGTGGTTTGTTGAAATTCTTCCAGTGTCCATTCATGTGGGAACAACCCAAGCTGCTAAACACCTTGGTAGATTATTGGCACCCTGACGCGGAGGCATTTATGCTCGAAGGACAGTCGTTGACTCCAACGACTGAGGATATTTATTTTCTGACTGGCCTCTCAAGGAGAGGGGAACTAGTCAACCTTCATTTTTTTCCTCCTGGGCCTCACAACATTGAGGATTTGATTGGACTCCATTGCAAAGACGACACAGATAAAGTGGGTTCTCAGGTGTCGATCCATAAGATTTCAAACCTATCACTAAAAGTGATAGTTTTAATTATTGGGCGGATCACTAGATCCACGGCCTTACATCAGACCTCCTAGGTGCACATGCATTGTACAGTTTAGTGCTTAAATGCATAATTTTTCAACTAGAGCACAACCATGCTCGATTGCATGAAGAGAAAGTTAACAAAGTGTCATGTGTGGAGAAACAAAAAATTCAGGTTTGGGACTATACTATGTTCCTTTTTCTTTGATAGGGTACCTAGTCTCAGTCCGCGAGAGACAGTACAATTGCACATGGCCTCTCTCCCAGCAGTGTGCAGATGGGCGGCATTGTTGCCGCGATAGGGGGGAGGGAGGACCATTGAGGCCTTCGATGATAAATTTTTCCACTGGTGGTCTCGGTCGATTCCATCTATAGAGGACTACCCCTATGTCGGGATCAACTTCTCCAGGGATCCTGATATGCCCGTACCTCCTGGGGTAGAACGAGGAGAGATAGGTATGTTTTTTTTTCAAAGTTATTTAATTTTTATTTCTTTTTATATATATCATTTTTATGTGTATCAGAGTATCTGAAAACTATGTATCTGTTATGTACAAGATGTGGGACCAGTGCATCCAATAGACTTCTCGAGGACCAGGCGACGTCCTCGACCAGAGGCAGGACCAGCCACAGCTGGTGGACCAGCAGCAAGGGGACCTCCAGCCGGAGAGGCTGAGAGATTTTTGAGACAGGTGGAGCGGAACCTCACTGCGCTCACTCGCACAATCCCTATGGGAGAGATCGAAGATCTACCACCATCGACGCAACCTCATGTAGTTGGGGTGCCACGGACCTGGGTCTAACTTTTCTGGCATTTGGCAAACGTCGTTGTTCACTACAACAGGGCCAACAGGCCCTACCCTTAGCTAGGATGGACTACTTATGTACCGAGGGAACTTTTGTATATTTTTTAGGGCATAAGCCCTGTGACTCTTATTGGACATATATTTTTGAGGCACTTGAACCCACCTATGTACTATGATACTTTCGATATATATATGCATATTTACATTTTTTTCTGTCTTAAGGATTACATTTATTTACAAATGTATTTACATGTGCGTGTGTGTGCTTTTTCTTACATGTGTGCAATAGGCCAGTCTAATACATGATTAGTTAGATTATCTGTGATTTGATTCAATCTCCTAGGAACATATATATACGTAATGTAATCAAAGCTTCGTTCTAAGAGATGTACCCTAAGGAATCGTCGGTGTAGAGTAGGATCGTAAACGCGGTAAACCCTATTTAATTGAGACACAACCAACTGAGCATCTAAGTAGACATAGAGGTGAGAGATACCATGCGACAAAGCATCACGAAGCAACTCTAAAACTGCGTTGTATTTGGTGACATTGTTTGTGGCGTCACCTAAACAGATACCTCCTGAAGATAGCAACTAGCCTTGAGGTGTGAAAATCACCCACGCTGTAGAAGAAAGCCTTCGAGTGTGCCAGCTAGCACCATCTGCAAACCCAACGAACACCTTTGATTCACTTGACATCTACCACAGTGAAAAAGGTGACATAAAAAATGACATGACCATAAAACCAAAAAGACAAAAACTGAAAAGAAAATGTATAATAACTATACATATGTACAAGAATTCACCCAAGGTGACCCACCTATGAGTAATACTTCTTGAGGTAGAGCCCATTTGTAGGCTCTGCCAAAGCATTTTCCTCAAATTCCACCAGACGATAAGTGCCCTTCTTTAGAACCTCCTTCACAATGAAAGGTCTGAACCACAAGGGTTTGAACTTGCCTGCCCCCAGGGGATCCTTATCTTGGTCATAGACCAAGACAAGGTTTCCTTCAGAGAAAATTTGAAGGTGAACGGACTGATCATACTGATAGTTGATTTTTTATTTGTGAGCCTCATTGGCCAAGGCTACATCCTGACGCTTATCATCGAGCTTCTCAAGATATAATAAACGCTCTTCAAGCGGTGAAGTGTCTGGAAATAACTGTACTGGCAACTTTAGAGATGAGATCTGGCACCCTATAGGCAAGACTGCGTCCAGCCCGTAAATGAGTTGAAAAGGTGAGAAACCGGTTGCAGTCTTAACAGACATTTAGTAGGCCCATAATGTCGAGTACAACATCAAATGCCAACTTGACTTGGCCAAATTGATCGTTCGCTGTAGAATAGTCTTAAGGGACTTAATCACAGCTTCCACCTGACCATTCACTTGTGGGTAGTAGGGTGACGAATGTTCCTACCTAAAACCAAGATTTGACATTAACTCAAACATCATTTTATTCTAAAAGTGACTGCCATGGTCAGTGACAATCTCTCTCAAGACGCTGAACCTTGCTATTATCTGGCTAAACAAAAAGAGAGTTGATGTCTCGCCAGCATCTTTAAACATTGTCATAGCCTCAACCCACTTCGTGAAGTAGTCTACTGCTACGATGATATNCAGTAGACTACTTCACGAAGTGAAGTAGTCTACTGCTACGATGATATAATGGTGCCCCCTTGCTAAAGGGGGTTTGCATGTAGTGTAATCAATCCCCCACTTGGTGAAGGGACCAACTGTGATGACAGGAAACATGGGAGTGGGGTGTGCCCTCATATTCTGAGAGAAGATCTGACACGGGTGGCACTTCTTGACCAATTCAACACAATCTTTGATTAATGTCGGCCAAAAGTAACTGGCTCGTAGAATATTTTGGGTTGTTGCCAACCCAGACAAATGACCACCACATGCTCTAGTGTGGAAATCATTAAGTATGATTTTTACTTCTTCATGAGTGAGACACCGGTGAAGGATGCAATCTACACCTAAACGATACAAAGTGTCCTCGAGTATGAGATAGATCTTTTCCTGATGGCGTATACTTTGACGTTCATCATGAGAAGAAGAGGTGGGGCACTTCAAAGTCTGGAGATAGACAAGTATATCTTCATACTAGGGGTCCAAATATGCGATAAAAAACATATCTCCTTTAATAGGTGACTTTGTGGGTATAACATCACCTGACTTGACCGGAAGTTCCGAGATGAGTTCTGCAAAGACTAGCAAATTTTTGGATTTTGATGAAACAAAATCCAAGTCAAATTCCTGGAGGATAACTATCCATTTACTGATCTTTCTACCGATTACATGTCGTGTCAACACGTATTGAAACAGATTCACAATGGCAATGACGGTGGTCCTACGAAACAAAATGTAATGATGGAACTGTTGGACAACATGAACTGCTGCCAATGCAAGTTTTTCAATGTGTGAATAATTGAGTTATGGTCCAACTAGGCCTTGGATTAGGTAATAAATCACGTATTCTTCAAGCAAATCGTCCTTCTGAACCAACACCATACTAATGGTTGACTCTCCCATAGTCAATTACAATAAGAAATCTTTATTATAATTGGGTGGTCGAAGCAGAGGGGCAGACATGAGGGCGCGTTTCAATGCTTCAAAAGAGCATTGAGTGGCTTCGTCCCAATGAAAATGAACATCCTTCTTCAGTAAATGCATGAAACCATTTGTGATCTCGGCATAGTTTGCGATGAAACGCTGTAAAATGTTCGCTTTTCTCTGTAAACTTTGAAGCTAAGGGACTGTGCACGAGGGTGGAAACTAAACTATTGCCTCAACCTTTATAGAATCGACCATGATCATTGTTTTTGAAACTATGAAGCCTAGCAGAAGACCCGATGTTACGCAAAAACTACATTTGTTTGGATTCAAGTGAATCCAGTAGTAGCGACATCGCTCAAAGATAGGTCAAAGGTGTGTGGGATGATCATCTCTCTTACGGGATCGTGATGCTAAATCATCAATATAAGCCTCGAATATTTGTTTGAGATCATGGAAAGAAAAAGACATGGCCCGCTGAAAAGTAGCTCCAACATTTTTCAGACCAAAAGGCATCTTTCGATAAGAAAATTTACCCCACAGACAAATGAAAGCGGTCTTGTGTTGGTTTTCGGGTTTGATCTGTATTTGATTGTATCCCAAAAAACCATCCATGAAAGAAAAGACCTTGCAACTTGTGCATTCATCGACTATCTGGTCCATAAATAGCATGGGGAAATTATCCTTTGGGTAGGCCTTGTTCAAATCTTAGAAGTCTGTACATACGCGAATTGTACCCTGTTTTTGGTTGATTGGAATGAGATTTGACACCCATTGAGTTAATTGAACAGGGTAGATGAAACCAACTTTAAGAATTTTCTCCTTCAGCCTTAATAGCTACTTCTTTCTTAGGATTAACCAAACAAAGCTTCTATCAGACTGACTTAGTGTCAGGATATGTCGTGATTTCATGTTCAACGATTCTTGGATCTATGCCTGGCATTTCCTCATAAGACCAGGAAAACACGTCACAAAATTATTTAAATAAATCCTTGTAGATTCAAATCTCCTTGGGGGAGCAGTCCGCTCTGATGAAGACATTCTCCACGACGGCATGGGTTCTGGAGATATCAATAGGTATCGTTTTAGCGATGGTTGCCATATTTCCTTCAGCATAAACTATGTGCATAGCCAAAGGATTGATAGGACAAGACCTATCTCCAGTCATATTCGAAGTGAATTCACCTGCTTCAATTCTTCTTAACTCTGGTAGGAAATAAGATCTGTGATGGAGATCATCCCAAGGTATGTTTGGACTAGTCATTGCCTCAATAATCACCTCGTCTGAGGGAAAGACTAGGTCTAAAGAATCAGTATCGGTGAGGGAACCTTGATCCCAAATAGGCTCGAGAACCGGATCTAACTCATGTGTAGGAGTCAGATCGGGATCGACGAATTCTTGCTGAACTATAGAGTACGCGACCTATGCCGCAAACAAAGGCATGGCCATGCCATGATTCCCTTTCCCTTCCATCATGGCTTATGGGGAAGGGAAAGTCCACATATCATTAAAGTAAGTCATACGAAACAACGAGACTTGAAAAATTTCAACCTTAGGCTGGTTGGGGACAATCGATATGAACCTAACATTGTCGGAAGGAGGTGGGTAATCGAAAGTACCCATCAAAGGTGGGCACAAATGAACCCCTATGTTGACGATGCTGGGTTGAGGGTTATCAATCATCGAGACTGTGGATGCTCCCGATGAAGGGTCAGGATGGGAGAAGGACAATTGATCAATGGACATGATCCGACCCTTGTGTGGAAACAACAAGACCTAGAAAATTGTAGCGACCATTGCATGCATAGCATAGGTCCAACTCCTTCCTAACAAGAGATTGTAGTCGAGAGACGCATAAACCACTTCAACCTCGATGCACACAATCTTCCCCTCTAATTGCATGAGAAAAGAGGGGATGATTCCATGTGGTTGAAACGAATGACCGTTGAAAGCGGTAAGAAGAGTAGGCAACAGAGATAAAACGGGTTGGCCAATGGCCTTCCAACACGCCAATGACATCACGCATGTCGAGGTGCCCTCATCAACCACCATGTGGAAAATGTTTCGAGTAAAATCTTTCATGGTGTAAGCCACTACTATCTGAAACGCCACATGGTAAGGGAGATGAGGTTTTAATTAGGTCGTATCAAGCATGATCGTTCTTGGATTACAAGTCTCAGCAGATCCTAAGGCATCTAACAGAGCCATTCTCTGGGAAGGGAAACACTGGAGGACTTCCAAAGAAAACATTTCACAAGGGGTTTGAGACAAATCCTCCACCACAGAGTAGTTCTAGGCAACCCTTGCGTTTGGATTGTGGAAAGTTTATTGAACGCACCTTTTGGGATGTGTGTCATTGTTTCACCCAATGTCTTCTCAATCTAGAGAAGAAGAGGTGGGTTTTTGGATTATTTACCCTTCTCAGAGGTGTTTGGTGTTCTGTAGTTGTGTGTCCTAGTTGCTATATCAACGTTACCTTTCAACATATACACATTCACGAACGAAGGATTACTCAAAGATGGAGGGGGTCCCGGACTGCGCCCTTCCGTGCTCGAAGAGGCTTGAGTTAAATTTTTCCCATGAGGAAATGGGTTTGTTAACATGACAGGCTACTGCTGTGCCAATAAATTCTAGGCCTCTGCAAGCCAAGGGCACAAGTGAGTCAGATGGTCTTCCGTGCAAAAATTACACAGATACTTCGACTTCTTCCTTTCTATGTTTCCCCCGCCAACATTATTGGTAGGTTTCTTATCCCCCTTACCCCTATTTCATTGTTTCTTCTTTCCATCAGGCTGTTGGGTGGCCTTTGGGTTTGTCGATTGCACACTGTGTACATCCGATGTTTGAGTATGGGGAGCAACCGAACTAGTGGTCTGGATGGCCGTTGTCTGCTGTATTGACAATTGTTGTAATTGATTTGACAACTGATCAATGGGCTTCGTTTGTGCTGAACCAACAATACCATCGACATGAGGCCCAGATCTATGTCTGGTCTTGTCAAGTATCGACCAAGGTGAATTTGGAAAAACTTCGTAAGGTAAACCAAACTAAGATTAAATCAGCTCTAGCTGTTGATCTCTCATTATCGCTTCTTCTTCTTAAAAGACCCCCGACGTTGCTATGTCTTTGGATAACTGAGGTACCAAATACTTAAGTAACCACTCAAGCAGGAATGTTGGTGGGACTGGTACTTTTATCAAACTCTTCTGGCATCTACATTCTTGGATGTGATCTGAGATATGGTCTTCCTTTGTCTACTAAAAGTTGGCCAACAACTCAGTGTCAGTGTCGTATGTCAAAAATAATTGAAAATGGTTTAAGAACACTATTGCCAATTCACCAAAGGTAGAGTATCTTGAGTGGTCGAGCTCAATGTACCATTTTATAGCACTCCTGATGAGAGTGCGTTGAAACAAACACAACTAGACAGAGTCGTCTCTCAATGAGTTGGACGAGTACCATAACTGGAAGGTAGTCACATGATCGCCTAGATCTTCATTAGGCTTAGATTCAAACTTTGGAATTTCTGAAGGAAACTTGGTTAGCATAGGAGGCCAACATGGATCGTGACATATGGAGTCATTTAATAACCTTGTCAAGTCTGGCAAGTGCAAATTTGCCAGAAATGGTAACTTGGGTTGTTGATTATAACCAGGGAAAAAGGATCCTGGAGTTTAGCTGGCACCAGGTTTCCAGGAAAAGTTAGGTTGTTGGCCAGGGTTCTGGTAATAACCATGGCCATGACCAGCGTATGGGTTCTGCACTTTTTGAGATGTCATTGGCTAAATCCTGTAATAGGACGTCGAAGGTTGGGATTACGTTTCATTCGAAGGATTTTGGGAAGGGTTTCACCTTACCAATCCGATGGGCATAGGTCCTAAGCCCTGCCCGGGGTTCCATTTGTGATCTGAAAATGAAAGTATTTGTATTGTTGTGCAAAGTATTCATTCTCATTAAAATGAAATGTGCAAAGTATTTTAGCTTCAAGATTTAATCTCTGTGTGTGAGGGAGAATTATTTGTTTTCTGAATCAATATTTAAAATCTTTCTAACACAGCATAAAGAAATTCATCATAAACACACAGCATTTGTTGAGGCAGTTCACCCCTCCTGGGCTACATCTGTCGGGTCCAAGGCTCCCAATGGGCATGTCCTTGCTCTATTAATGCTCAAAATGGTGTTACAATGATAAAAAGGCCAATAAAAAGGCCAAACCTGTTGAAGGCACAAAATCTGAGTATAGACAGAAACTGGAAATGACTCTGAAATCACAAAAAACAGTGAAAGTTGCTCCAATGAAACTCCTCTTCACCCAAGGCCCCAATGGCTCCTCAAGCTCCTCTACCCTGAAAATGGCTGAACGACACCTCTGTTGGCTCTGCAACCTGCTCCATTGGCTCCAGAAGGCTGAAAATACCTAAAATCGACCCAAAAAACATGAAGAATGGTTACCTGTAGCTCCTGTTCTCTCAATAACAAACTTCCCTTCTCTTTTCCCCAAAAACTCCACTAAATTCGGGAAAGTGGAAGTTAACTTCGCCAAAATTAGCAAAAGATCAAAATTGTCGGAGTCCGCCCAAAAAATGCGCCAACAGTTAGTTAGGGCTTGGTCATGTTACGCGGTCATAGCACCATGTATTTGGTCCATAGGGGCTGGCCCCCTTTTTCCACGCGCCTCCAGACAAGTGTCACTTTATAAAATGAACGCCCCCTTTGACATGTAAATGCCACCGCTAGCCCGTGTGGTTAGGGCGCGGGGCTGTCAAATGGGCGACCCAAGGTCGAACCCCGTC
>JASDQU010291875.1:0-13921 GCA_032191745.1 Picea mariana
ATAATTCATGTGAATCAGTCAATCATGAACTCCCTCAGTATGAGATGAAAACTAGATGAAATAGGGAAACTGTCTTTCATAAAACAAGAAATCTTACATACAGATGCATAACCAGAGAACTAGAGCGTCTGTTAAAACATTACAATCGGGAGCTTTGCTCTACCATCGATACATTGCAAAATACAAAGACTGAGCCTATATACTTAGAAAAATTCGCTTAGCAACGATGTCTCAGGGCTTTCAATGTATGGTGTCTCCTCAATCAAATCCGGCCTGCACTTCTCCTGTCATACACCACCTTAATTCTGCATGGCTCGCGCCAAGGGGTAGATGAGCCCTTAAATGTTGAATTAGCATGTGCAGGCTTCCCTGGCGAGTCGAGGACTCGGCGTGGCTTCCATGGAAAGAACCACTACAGAGGACCGTCTCGGGTAGACCTTCCAGCCGGGACGTTCATTCCTTGTAATTAATGAGTGAAGTGAGGCTTCAACCACCTTATCTCTTATTTCATTTATCCCAAGCAGGCATCGGGATTTAGATCACATCGAACAAACATCTGGAGACACAGTGCCCCCCTTCTGAAACTCATCTTAGTGCTTTTGGCCTTTTTGGTACAACCCCTTCTACTCCCTCAAGTAATCACGGGCCGTGACCTCTCGCCTATTTTCGAGAGTGCTTTCAGCGTTTCGGGGTTCGCAGATGAGAAAGAGCATGTCTTTCCCCCTTAAAAATCGCGATGGGAGGAATGCCAGGAAGGCCTAATAGTCGCTACATGTCCCCCCACTGATCTGACGGTTCTGAACTAATTCGACAATATTTCGGGCCCGGGTCTGAGACATTAGCGCCCCTCCTTTAGTCCTGCTCCTATGTGACTGGGCACCAGAACCATGGGCCTAAGTCTGGGCACTTTCGACGTTTCGGGGTTCGAGGTTTCGAGAGGTGAAATGAAGAGGAGCGCTTACCCCTCGAACTCCCGAATGCCGACGTGACACGGATGTGCGCCGCACGTCCTTGCGATCTGATGGTTCTGAATCCTTCCGACGATGCTGTGGGCCCCAAGTCCTAGATGCTCTCGGCGTTTCGAGGTTCGGGGTTTCGAAATGTGAAATGTCGAGGAGTGCTTATAGCTCGAACTCCTGAATACCGACATGGCATAGATGTGTGCCGCACGTCCTTCAGATGGACGGCCCAGATAGTAAGCGCTATTATAAAAGGGGTTGTCCCCCTTTACAGGCTTGCTTGATATGACCTGGGGCTAAGACCGTGGGCTCGACGCCAAAGGTTCTTTCGGCGTTTCCCCGATCGGCGACTTCAACTGCAATGAACGAACACCTCCTTGACTCCCGAAACCCCGATCCCCAATATGCCGACTGGCAGCCAACTGTCCCAATTGGATCGGACGACCTAGATTTGTCTTGAAACATGGGAGCTGTCCCCTATGCTAAATTTCAGGCAACCTGGTAGCCCCGAAAACCTGATGACTGTCGATAAAATCTGTAGGTGGATCTTGGCCGCCGAAAACAAAACTTCGCCCGCTCGCTTGACGCGTCACTAAAAAAAGGATTCTCCCATGCTGCGCTTGGGCGCTTCCTGTGCAATGTGCAGACCTGGATGCTCTTGAGCCCAAGACAAGAATTATCACTAACAGGAAGATCCTTTAGTATGTGATTTATGATATTTATTAAAAAATTTATTAGCATTCTTCTTATTATGTGCCATTAGAGCTTTATTAGAAGTTAATTGATCTAAAACAATTAACCTTTCTTGCTCATTAACCAAACCTTTACAAAAATCTTCAGATCTAGGTGTCATACATCGTTTAGACATTTCAATTGCTCTATGTCTAGTTTGGATGAACATATCAAAATAAGAAGGCAATTTTTGTTCTACAAGAATTACTAGGGATGTATCAGTTTTCTTGTAATATTTGTCACAATTAATTAATTTTCCATTTAGGGTTTTTAGTTCAACAAGAAATGATTCTATCCTTTCAAAATATTTAGGATCTAACTCATGGATTTTGTTTTCAACATAGTAAGCATATACATCATCAAATTTATCAAATAAAGAAGCTAAAGTTTTCCATACCTCAAATGTGCTATCTTCAGCCTCAATATGTATCGGAAGACTATCTGAAAATATTTGACCAATGATTCCTCTTTCTTGATCGCATCATTCTTTCCATATAACCAAGTCTTTAACATCAATAGGTTTCTTATCTTCACCATTAACTAACCTCCATAGTTTCTTACTCCCGAGAATATCAATCATCTTTCTCTTCCATGGAAGATAGTTAGGACCCACCAAATCAGAAAAATAATCTACCTATGAAGACATTATGATGGAGAAAAAAAGAAACTGATCCCTATTACAGACAAAGACAAGAATCTTATGACTAGAATAAAATATGAGTACACTAAAATTTTTTCTTACCTGTGAAGCTTATGACTAGAGGCAAAGGTGAATAAACTAAAATTTGTTCTTACTTGTGAGGAATTTGGAATTAACTTACCCTAGATCTGATAAAAGAGAGAATTCTGCTGCCAAAAACCCTAGCTTCCAAAGAAATCTGTTGCTATTGAAAAAAAGAGGTATGTATGTAATGACCCTGTCGTTATGACTACAAAGCGACAAACAAAAGGTGATTTTTTTTTTGTTGCATTAGGAAATATACATCACAATTAATAGTTACATCATGTCACATCATCCAATATATATTAATGAAACAATATTAACACCTTAACAATCAATCATGACATAACACTGCCATATTACTGCCATGAATAATGATACACATAACAACGCATTAACACAATAAATAACATCCCAAGAGCATTGTACTCATACAAAAAATGATGACGCATAAACAATATAAATCATAATGAATGACGACGCAAGGTAACAACATCACCCACTACTCATCATAGAAATAAATATCAACTCAATCAATGCGTCAACACAGGATAACGACACCTAAAAAGAAATAGCGTAGTAGATTATCCCATCACAATATCTCAAAACAATTCATGACAACATTCAATCAGGCAATAAATACAAGATGACTAATCGCCCAACCTACCCTACAAGGTTAGGACCTCCAGGACACATACACAACGCTCAAGCCTAGGTTCCCATCAAATTTGACCATTTAAGGTATCAGTGCTAGTGACTATTCTGAGGAACAAGGAGGTGTCTACATCCCACCCACACAATCAAGTCCATGTTGTCTAAGCTAAATCAACATCATCAATGATCATTGAGGCGCGATAGAATTCCAATAAACCAACACATGTAACATAAAAATTCCATGGCGCACGAGAACTCAATTACTAAATCAATCAACAATGACATACGCCAAGGCACAATAATCCACTTATCCTTATTTTAAGGCGCAAACAAATATCTACTTAACTTCCATGCGTGCGATTAAATCAATCATTTAATTTGCAATAATCAACTCATTTTCAAGGTAATCACAAGATAAACCATTTCTAAACCATCACACATGACAAAAATTCATAAGCGCAGGAAGTCTAAGTTCTACATCAATCATTCGTTAATAATTTAATGGTGCAATAAAGGTTATTAATCCAATTCATTGATAAATCTATTAACACACATGAAGATAATAGTCCACCATTCATTAATACATTTGTTGATGAAAGAAAAGCTTACTAATCCATCATTCAACACATAAAATCTAATTGCGCAAGGATCTACGAATTAATAATTAACATACATTACATGAATTCCATAAGCGTAAGCTTCCTAATGTGAAGTAATCTGTCGTTCATATATCACTGATTCAAGGCATGCGAGAATGCCATTAATAATCAATCAACCTTTATAACCTAACCCGACTTAATGGTGCAAGAGCGTTAAATAATTCGTCTTAAGGTATCCTTTAGAAGGAACTAACTCACATGAAGCAATGTATAAATAATACAAGGTATCCATAGACATTTAACCTAACACCTTAATTTAATCCATTCGACAACCTTTAAAATGTTTAAATGAAAAGGAATCAAAATAAATTGGCGGAAAGGTACCATACGAATAATAGTATAAGGTTTTTGTCTTGAAGGGTCAGTTAGAGAGAGAGACCCAAATTGACGACCAATTACACAATACATGAGTAAAGGTATTGTCGAATAATCGAATGGTAAAGGTGAACATGTAGTGCCTAACATAAATTCAACATATAAGTTCAACGAGAGAAACATTATAGGAAAGGATGCGCCTTGGAAAAGGTTGACCAAGATAATAAGTTACCAAGTGTCATCACAAATAAAGAAAGGGGCAATTTACGCTGAGTGAAGATGGTAAGGTGTAGGGAATAAAGTAATTTTGCATGCAACCAAGATCTCGATTATAGTTGATGCAAGGGGTTAAGGAATAAGACATCCTTTGATACTTGCAGTTTCAAAAATGAGAAGGGAAATAAGAAAACTGGGCAACACCCAAGGAAACTTACCAGCGATGAGCTCATAATGCAGATGAAAAAGAATCATTGAGCCAAGAATTTGAAAATCGAAGGATTAAAACTACCCAGATCAACGTAGAGAAAATTTTAGTGAGATTTTGTTGAGTTTTAAGAAGATAACATAGGTTAAAATGATGTTCCTTCTCTCAATCGCACAGGGTAAACCCAGTCTTAGAAATAGAAAGACCCTATCCGAGATTGGAAGGGAAAAATCAAAATGTATGGGAGGTGAATAAATCGCTGGCAGAGGGAGAGAAAAATTGTTGGAGAAAGGGTATAGGTTCTTGAGCTATAAGAGTGATTTTAAAGAAAGCACTATAGTGCTCTCTTCTGCTCACAATAGGGCAACACACAATTTTTAATGTTGTGTAAGAACGAATTAAGAAAGGACGCCAAGTCTCTCATATTCCGGGAAAACACGTTTTGATGCTATGGACTGTTGATTTCTCAATACGCTAGGCTTAATCATGAAGTTCATTCCATTTTAACATTTTACTTAAACCATAAACAATTTGTTGCAAACACCAAGATCATAAGAAGAAACACCATGCACAAGTACACAAGTACACAAGAAGTATCCTGGGAAACCCTTCTCAACAAGGGAAGAAAACCCAACAAATCCTTTGCTATATTATTTAAGAGAAATACCTCCACCACCAAGAAAACCTAGCACACAAAAGGGTGCTTACAAACCCTAGAAGACTAGCGCCCAAGAGAGGTGCACACTTTTCCTAAGTAGATGTGCTTGCTGAAATTTACAAACTCACACTTCAGATATGATTCCTCAATGGGGAATTTACATTTACTTATATTAGACTGAACCTATCAACATAAGTGCCTATTGGAACAACAGGGACGACCTCTCTAACTCACAATATAATTAATAATAACTAGATTAATTATCTATTACATTAAGGTGGGGCCGACCTGTACCCTTTACATTACAATTAGGGTTACATGTAAGTTCGACTCTTGAACAATATAGTAAGGGATATCATACACCCACTAGTGCTCAACCACTAGGGGCACATCCATAGGGATGTCCATATCTCTATCTCACTTTGTCTCACAGGAAAAACCACACTCACTATTGCTCAGTCACTAGGATCTCGTTCACCTGTGCTCATCCACAGGCACGTCCAACTCAATAGATCTTCTTTCCCACTGCATTAAACAAGAGAGTCATCTGGATTTCATCATCTCAACTCTCTGCTCAGAGGAGGCTAATACATCGTCTTCATATTTGTCTCATAATGATGCACCCAACTCATGTGAATTCACACGTTCACCTTGTGCTCAACTACGTGTACGTCCAACTCAACAGATCTCCTTCCTCATTGCGTTACATATGAGAATCCTATGGAGTTCTTCTTAACTCTCTGTAAGGAGGAGGCCATCACTATGTTACAGTTTTGTCTAAGATAGGAACCACACACCCAACTCATGGGCTCTCTCTCAGGTCATCTCAATCAGTCTGTGTCCTGGAGGATGTCTCATGCAGCTGTAATAATGAACACTCCCTCTTATCTATGGAGGCATTCTCCATCAGGCCAAGTCTCACACGTAAGTAATCTAACTTTGTCTTGGCTGTAGTCATCAACACTCCCTCTCAACTATAGAGGTATTCTTCACCAAGGCAATTTGGTGAAGGTGTCTTCAATCTGTTCATGTGTAGGACAATATGACACGTGTGCTACTTTCCTTTGCATCATGTCTCTGAAAATGATATTTTATTTCAACGTGTTTCGATCTA
Source organism: Picea mariana (assembly GCA_032191745.1). Taxonomy (NCBI): domain Eukaryota; kingdom Viridiplantae; phylum Streptophyta; class Pinopsida; order Pinales; family Pinaceae; genus Picea; species Picea mariana. The sequence goes on from JASDQU010291875.1 coordinate 6,237, forward strand.
TCATGAAACACAAGTTTCTAAAATATATTCACACAACTCCGGTTATAATCATAGAATCCATCTCATGATCAAGTAAATATTGCAAAAGTTTATGAAGCTACACTGCTTCACACACTCAATGATATATACTTTGCTTCTGTGGTATTCAAGGCCATAGAGATTTTTTTCCTGCTGCACTAGGAAACCATGACAACCTTCATGGTAAAACAACAACCAAATGTTATCTTCATGTCCACTATACTCTCTTCTCAATCTGTATCAACATATCCTACAAACTCAAGTTCACACTGGAGGCATACCTCAGGCCATATCCAACTGTGCCTCGTATATATCTCAATAAATGCTTTACTATTGTCCAATGCGTTTGTCTGGGATGACTCATGGATTGACTAAGAACATTCACTGCATATCATGAATCAGGTCTGGTATTAACCAAATACATCAATGATCCAATTAGATGTGGATGAATCTTGTCTGAATCATCACCATTCATTTTCTTCAAATCCATCACGGTGGTTTTGCATTTTATCATACCGAACTTCTTTAATATTATCACTGTATGTTTTCCTTGACTCAGAAAAAATATCATCGGTCCTCTGTCATACTTATTGTCCCAATAAGTAGTGTATCATACTCAGATCCTTCATCTCTAAATCATAATTCAAAGCTTACTTGTATCCAACAACACAACTTCCTGAATAGGTCATCAAAATCACGCTTTCGTCACAAATGTAGTAATATAGTTTTGGTTTAGAAACCCTTTTGCTGAAAAACCCAAACTCATCAAGAATCCATCTATCTGATGTAGTTTCCAACTCATGGATGGTAGTACATATGAAAGTGCATCGGTCTACTGAATCAATATGTCTCATCATAGTTCACTCCCTCTACTTGTGATAATCATCTGGCTATAGATCTCACTTTTTATTTCTCATCACTTCCATAGGTTACATGTTTGATCTTATAGATCCTATTGGAAGTCATCACAGACTTCCCTTTTGGTCTCTGAAAAATATCTCATACATCATTTTTTTTTTAAGATATAACGATATTCTTCTACTATGTCATCTTGCCATAATTGTTCACCCATAGCTTATTCATGGCAGGGAGTCTCATAATCACTCAAGTGGCTCATGGCTAAAGGATAGCTTGAAAAATATCTTTTTCTTTCTCAGGATGTCCCTTGAGGGACTTGTATGTTCCTCTGCCTCCTGCAGAGATTTGTTGACTCTAGACTGGCCTTTTATGCCCTACTGCAATATCTCTAGAAATATCAACTGGAGCAACTAGAATAATTTCTATCTCCCTCTGAATTGCTGAAAGGGGAGAAGGTATTGTATCACTATCATATCCATATGAGATTATCTGGATCTTTGAAGGGATATATCTCCTTCAAGGACAACATCACTTCTTGTCTCAATCTGTCTCTGACCAGGGATGTAGATATGGAATGACTTTGAAGATTCACTGTTATTCCATAAATGTATTCTTTCTCTGTGAAGGGTCTAGCTTGGACTTCTTCTTTTTGGGTACATGAAAATACACTGGGCACCCAAATATCCTAAAGTGTTCAATCTCAGGCTTCACTCCGGTGAAGGCTTCTTCGGGAGTTATGTTTTTCAAAGTCTGGTGAAGACTCTTGTTTTGAATATATACCGTGTCATGCATTCTTCTGCCCATAGAATCATAGAAGGATTCTGATAATGAATTATTTCATTGGTTGCCTCAATGATGGTTCTATTCTTCCTCTTTCTCAGATATATTTGACTCCCTCTGAGTCAAGTGACTCCCTCTGAAGTCAAGTGACTCTCTCTTAAGGATTAATATCTTCCTTTGTTGTTAACTTGTCTGGAAAAAGAAAACAAGAGGAACCAAAACAAGAATATCTCCTAAAGGAGAATAACGAGTACATCTCTAGAATCAAAACAATTTAAGGATTGTTGTCACAACTACAACACCTAGTTGTAATGTAGAAAAATTTAGAAATATAGGTTAGAGGAATGACAATTAAAACAATCAAACCTGGAGTCTCCACTTCCAGTGTGTTTTTCCTTTGAATGCACTGAGATCCCTCTGGATCCATGACTTCAACAAAAAGTTTCTTCCTCCTGCAATTACCCTCATGAAAATGATACAAATAATATATATACAAGTGCATACTTGAGGGTGCTGATATGATTTCTCCAATGGCACCTAGCTGATTTCTGTCCTCTGACATCTTCATGAAGAAGGTAGTCACAATTTCACCTTTTTGTATCACCCACAATAAGTCTTCCTCTGAAGTCTTTTCTTCTAGGAACTTGAAGTTGCTTGATTCATCAAGCTTGTCTCCCATCATGCTTTTGCTCATCTTAATTTTGGATTCTTCACAAACCCTTGTCAAGTAGGTTAGAAAACCTAACGACTAGGCTAGGCTAGAAATTTTAGGTTTTGTTGGACTTATGGCTACCAAAAATAATCCTTTGAAGGATAGGATAGTACTGGTGAGATGAATAGATCCTTCAAGGAGTTGCAGAAACCTAATTCTGAAATTTTCTGCAGAAAATAACGAAACCATAGAAACCCTATGGACAAAAAGTCAAAATGCTTGGAATTGTAATTTGAGACTTGTTGGAGGTTCACTGAAGGAGTTTGTAAACACCTTTTCTCTTTTTAGCCCCAACGTCCAAGTGCCAAGTGCTGAAAACTCTCAGAAAGGTAGGCCGTATGAAATTTCTAGAAACCCTAGGAGGGCCATGGTTTTTGCAAGAGAGAGAGGATGGATGAAATTTGTTTGTGAAATGGGTTCTTCAAGACCTATGCTCTGATACCATGTTGATTTCTCAATAATCTAGGCTTAAGCATGAAGGTCATTCCATTTTAACATTTTACTTAAACCATAAACAATTTGTTGCATCAACCAAGATCACAAGAAGAAACACCATGCACAAGTACACAAGAAGTATGCCGGGAAACCCTTCTCAAAAAGGGAAGAAAACCCAACCAATCCTTTGCTATATCCTGCAAGAGAAATATCTCCACCACCAAGAAAACGTAACACACAAAAGGGTGCTTACAAACCCTATAATACTAGCGCTCAAGAGAGGTGCACACTTTTCCAAGTAGATGTACTTGCTGAAATTTCCAAACTCACACTTTAGATATGATTCCTCAATGGGGAATTTACCTTTAATTATATTAGACTGAACCTGTCAAGAAAAGTGTTTATTGGCACAACAAGGATGACCTCTCTAACTCACAATATAATTAATAATAACCAGATTAATTATCTTTTACATTAAGGTGGGGCCGACTTGTACCCTTTACATTACAATTAGGGCTACATGTAAGTCTGACTCTTGAACAATATAGCAAAGGATCTCATACACCCACTAGTGCTCATACACTAGGGGCACATCCATAGGGATGTCCATATCTCTATCTCATTGCATCTCACAGGAGAACCACACTCAATAGTGCTCAACCACTAGGATCATGTTCACCTGTGCTCATCCATAGGAATGTCGAACTCAACAGATCTTATTTCCCATTTCATTACACAGGAGAGTCATCTGGAGTTCATCATCTCAACTCTTTACTCAGAGGAGGATAATGTATCGTCTTCATATTTGTCTCATATGATGCACCCAACTCATGGGAATTCACACGTTCACCTTGTGCTCAACCACATGCACGTCCAACTCAACAAATCTCCTTTCTCACTGCATGACCCTGGAGAATCATCTAGAGTTATTCTCAAATATCTGTAAGGAGGAGGCCATCACTACGTTCCAGTCTGTCTTAGATAGGAACCATACACCCAACTTATGGGATATCTCTCAAGTCGACTCAATCAGTCTGTGTCCTGGAGGATGTCTCACAAAGTTGTAATAATCAACATGCACAAACAGTTTTGGAATGAAGACGCCAAGCTTCTTCTTATGCAGGGAAAAACATGATTTGATGTTGTGTACAAACAATTTTGGAATGAAGACGCTAATATTCTTCTTATGTAGGGAAAAACATGATTTGATTCTGTGTGTAATCAATGAAAAAAAAAACCAAAACAAACACCCAGGGGATGCCCACAAACGTTGGTCAAGTGTGTGAATGAAATCACATAGAGAACTCTGGAAAACACCATTGGGGAAGGCGAAAATGCAGAGGCATAAAAGATAAGGTAATCTCTAGGATATAATCTAAGAAATTTGCAGAGGGCAGTGATGTAATTATGTTGGGCTTCAGTGTGAAGGCACAAGGTCCGAGGGTAAGACCAAAGGAGTCTATTTTTATTTTTTTATATACAACACACATGGTACTCAGAAAATTATTATCACAAGGGTTGAATGGTGAGGAAAGCTTGTGGGAAAAGACTAAACGCAGAAACCACATACAACTCTGAGCAAGGAAAATATGAAAGGTTACACTTTCCCCCATCATCGCAAAGGTAACACCATCATGGAGGAAAGGAGATGGAACTCACTGGACAAGGTAAAGAAAAGGGAAATGTCATGAAGAAAGATGTAACTCATGTGGTAATTTCCAGGCCTTGATGCAAGGTAAGGACATCAGGGATCAACCAAAAATGTAGAGATTAAGGGCATAAAATTGTTGGGTAATGAAGGTAATAAATTACTGTGTGAAAATGAATTGGAGGAAAAAAGCGAAAAGGGGTGAGTTCCCTTTCATGCATATCAGAGCCAGATGAATCAAAAAGCACCAGGAAACCACAAGGACCAAGGTGGGGAAGGGGCGAAAAATCTCAAAGATTTGAAACAAAAAACGTAGAATACCGGATGAACGCATTCCAAAGCTGGGAAAAAGTTACAAGAAACAAAGTACAAAGGCAAGGAACCCTTAAAATCATGTGCAGAACCAGAATACCAATGGCACATCCATCTACGTATGAAACCACATAAATTTTTTTAACAACTTTACAAATGTGAAATTGAACCTGTGTACCTTAACCGACATATGGACTTGTTGATGATGTCCAGCTGTTGGCGATCCTCCTTGCTCCCACTTTCTAATCGTTGAGATCTCACCGGTACCTCCTAGCCAACGCTAGGGTCACTCTTCTTCCCCCTGAGCCCCTCGAGTTGCAAAGGGGCCACTCACACAAACCAAAGAATAAGCTAGCTCCCAACTTGCCTCATAAGGTCGAGATACCACTCTCTATTCGAGCTGGGTTTCCCAACTCGCACAAGAAAAATCAGTCAAGAGAAAAATCCGATAGCATAACCTTACACATACCAGTAGTCATCCATTCCTCTTCTCTTCCATTCCTTTTATAGATTTATTCTTAGTGACCTTCCCATTTGCACATTAAATTGGTTTTATTAAAAAATTATTTAGGAAATATTCTCCCCTGTACACTTGTCACCCAATCCCTTAGTTGCACCAGAAATTCATTTAATTAATTAAATTAAATTGCCAATTTCCCTCACCCACCTAAAAGCGTTCCTAAAAACGCTCCTAGATGTCTTTTTATTCCCTCACATTCCCTTAATGACTGATGCCTTTATTAAATCTTAGTTGAGTTCAAATTTGGAAAGTTCTCCAGACTAGATTCGCTTTTATGTTCCACATTCCTTTTGTATTTAAGTTTCCCCTTTTTGGTCTAAGTTCTAAATTAGAAAGTTTTGCACAAAGCCAACAATTAAATTTTTTGGATAAATTCTTTCTCCTTTAATTTTTAAATTTGATTTTTCTTCATCCCCTCCTTTATTAATTGATTAATTAGTTTTAGTCCTTATACCCCAATTAGACCTATGCTCTAATTTCAACTAGGCTTAGCAAAATTGTTTTTAAGGTAAATTTTATAATTATTAAACTTTACTCATGCAAGATTTATATTAAGGCTGACCAAGGATTAATGGGATATTGTTTTCTAGGTACCTAGGTTCATTGACTCACCAGTGTTAAAAACCGCGACGTGCCCTTAAAGACGCACTACGTGCTCCAAGGGTGCCACTCACCTTCATTCATGTTTCATTTATGCAATGTGCCCTTCAAGACGCACTACGTGCTCCAAGGGTGCCACTCTCCTTTTGACTAATTTTGGTAGACGTCTAACCCTTGGAGTTAATACTCCATCAGATGACCTTGTGGGAGACTAAGGGCCTCTAAGGAATAAGGAACCTGCCTTATTGCGCGCCCCTTAGAATCTTCGTGAGCGACTGTCTCAGTCTTCCCTCACGACATCATGGATCTATCGAACTAGGTAATTGTTAACATACAGTTCGAGCCACAACGTGAGTTCTAGTAGGATGTGGCAGGGTTGATGCCACACCTCTCCCTCAATATCTCTGGTTGTCGTGCATGACCCTTTTACTCCAAATGTGAGTATGATTAGCAAGCTATCATCAGCCTGCATCCATCAACAAAACATGTCAGTGAGCCATAAGCAACATCATAAGATACCATTCATATGTCACATTTTCAATAAAAGAAATACTCAAACCATAAACAATCCACTCCCTGAATTGATCCAGAGTCCAAGGGGGTCCATCGATGCCATCGACATCCTTAATCTGTCAAGATTCCTACACACTCAGGAGAAACCAATCAATATCACCTGTTGACACATATATAATCAAATAATATATCATCATATCCACAACATCATCATAATCCATAAGATAAACAATCAATCATATAATGAATTGGATCACTTGCACACAAGTGTCCTCAAAATAAGTCACATCAGGTGCACGCAAGAGCAGGATGTTACAATTAACTAATCACCATAGTTTCTTACTCCCGAGAATATCAATCATCTTTCTCTTCAGTGGAAGATAGTTAGGACCCACCAAATCAGGAACATAAGCTACCTCTGAAGACATTATGATAAAGAAAACAAGAAACTGATCCCTGATGCAAACAAAGACAAGAAGCTTATGACTAGAAGAAAATATGAATAAACTGAAATTTGTTCTTACCTGTGAAGCTTATGACTAGAGGAAAAGGTGAATAAACTGAAATTTGTTCTTACTTGTGAGGAATTTGAAAGTAAATTACCCTAGATATGATAAAAGAGAGAGAAATATGCTGCTAAAAACCCTAGCTTCCAAGGAAATATGTTGTTGTTGAAGACAAGAGCTATGTATGCTACAAAACATGACCGTATGGTTCAATAGGAGCAAAAATGACTATACAGTTCCCCAATGAAGAAACCAACCTCTTCAAGCAATAATTCAACCTCTGAAAACAATAAATCGACCTCTGAAGTAGCTAATCAACCCCTGCAATCAGAAAATAATCCTGTAAAAATGCTAAAAAATGCAGTTGTACACTAGATTTGGAGAAAAAACACAGTTGTATGGAAAAATGGAGGTCATACGGTCCATACAAACAATATAGAGGAGGGAGACTAACATAGTTGGATAGATCGTAATAAATCAAACATAAGGGAAAAAAATCACCCAAAATGGCATCCTGGATAAAAAAGTATCAGCTTTGAAAGAAATGGCTAGGTTCAGAAAAAAAACTAGGCTTGGTAAAAAAAATAGGTTCGGTGAACCACCAAACCTAAAAAATTCCCAAAATACTTTAGGATAAAAAAAAACTAAATGCCCTAGGCTAGGCTTAGGAAAATTAATCCAAATCTGGGCAAACGAAAGCCAAATCTAACAAACAAATAGTCAATCTTAGCTAATTCCTTTATCCTTGAGATAATGGTGAGATCATATTAAAAAAAAAAAAAC
>JASDQU010291888.1:0-14344 GCA_032191745.1 Picea mariana
TGATGTCAATTAGGTTTAGTTCATATGGTTGGGATGAATGATTGTTATCCTCCCCACCTATGTTCAATTCTCATAAGTCACATGTTGATGTCATAATGAGTATATTGTTGTAATGGCTTCGAGCCCTATTTTTTATCAACCTTGTTCCTTGAAGATTCTAGGGATTACCTTAGGTACCATCCTTGAAAAAAGAAAAAGTACTCAAGGTTTTTCCCCACGCAATGTAACCTAGAAAAAATGTATGGTGATGTCAGTATTGCATTCAATCATTTGTGACAAACTCCGACAAAATAAGTTATATAATGTGAACATATAATATAATGATAACAACTTTACACTCAATCATTTATGACAAACTCCTCCTATCTAAATTTTATAATGCAACTATTGATGTCAAAAAACACTTTACCTTCTTCGCCCCTTATAATGTGGAAGATTCTCCTCTCATAATGTGGAACAAACTCCTACTATCATATTCACTCATTTATATTTTTTTATGAAATACTATGTAAAGGTTCCAATTGGTATGATTAATGATTATTATTACATGTACCACTTGTAGGTAATGTCATATAAATTGATGTGGTTTTTGTAGAATGACAATCGTATATAGTTTGGTGGGATAACTTGAGTGGTTGGGTGATTTGAGTTTCATGCATGAGGTCTCGGGGTCAATTCCCTAGGATAGTTTCCTTTTTTGCATGTGTCACCCAGTGTCTATGTTAGATTAAGTGGTGTAATCAACACCAACATGTTTTCACTAGGTATCATCTACAACTATGGGAAAGTGCTCCAAAGTTTCCCTGCAAATTTTTCCTTGGAAAAGAAAGCACCAATTATATACACTTCATATATCTAAGATTTTCATCTTAAACTTATCTAAGAAAATATTGTAGTTTTCTCTTGAATTAACACCTTTATTTAGGGGTTTTATTAATTTATCAACTTTCTCATCTTCTTAGAAAGAGTTGTCTATTTAGAAAACAAGGGAAATAACTACAAAGTAACTAGTCCCTTAGTTCAACTAAATTGTAATTTACATAACCACCAATTTACATAATTATAATAGTTTTGGTTCATCACCTTGGGAAATATCACCACCAACCACCAATGACAGGAAGAGGATTATACTGAGGGGCATGTTGATAGGGGCACCCAGAAAAGTTTCGGCCAAGAGGATGGAGAGGATATTCATGCATGGGGAAGTAGCATATGTCGCAGAGTGCTTGATCACTACACAGAGGGATTCAGATGGTCGACAACGGTATCAGACAGAGATCAATACCTTGTTGGGACGACATCAACAAGTTTTTGGTTCTATTCTGCCAGGGAGACCACCTAAAAGGGGGTTTTAGCACACCATTGAGTTGGAGGAGGGGGATAAACCCATTATCATAGCACCCTGTCGTCATCCTCGGAGGTTGAAGGATGAGATAGAGAAAGCAATTAAGGAATTTCTAGAAATAGGACACACCAAACCTAGCATTAGTCCATTATCTTCTTCAATTGTCTTAGTTCTGAAGAAGAATGGTACCATGAGGACGTGTATCGACTATCAAGCCTTGAACAAGAAAACCATCAAGAAACGGTATCCTATCCCTCGCATTGATGATTTGATGGATGAAATGCATGGGGCAGTTTTCTTCTCCAAGATTGATGTACGCTTTGGATATCATCACATCAGCATCTGAGAGCATGACATAGAGAAGACGACATTTCGATGCCACTACGGTCATTTTGAGTTAATGGTTATGCCATTTGGGCTAACCAATGCACTGACTACATTTCAGTATTGCATGAACCACATATTCATGGATCAGTTGAGGAAATTAGTCTTGGTATTCTTCGATGACATCTTGATTTACAGCAAGACATGGAAACAACATTTGAGGCACTTGGATGAGGTGCTTAGCATCATGGAAGCACAATTACAATATGCCAAAGATTCCAAGTGTGAATTTGGAATGACAGAACTAATTTACTCGGGCCACATTATTAGTGCCCAGGGGGTACAGGTGCACCAAGAGAAGATCAGGGCCATTCTGGATTGGCCAATGCCTATGAATTTGACAGAGTTGGGGAGCTTCTTTCAGCTATACAGGTAGTTTGTTTGGAGTTTTTCTTAGTTGGGAGCACCACTTACAGATCTCACCAGACAGGGGGCCTTCATCTGGATCGATGAGTCATAGAAATCCTTCGATCACATGAAGGAATTCATGGGCATATGCCCAGTTTTAGCATTACCAGACTTCACTTTGTCGTTTGTCTTAGAGTGTGATGCATCCGACGAGGGCATTGGGGAATTTTGGTGTTACGAAGAAAATCACTCTATGGTATGGGGTAAACCACAACAAATGGAAATGACTTCATAAATCAACTCTAATCTCAAGTATGTTATATAAACAAACATGCTAACAAGATAAGATAAAGAGCCTACCTCATCCAGACGTTCGATGAAGTCCACCGTTGAGCACTTGATTCAAAGCTATACACCTGTGACTTGTCCTTAACAACCAAGATACACAAGCATATGGTGATAATATATAAAGTTATCACATATAATAGAATAAACCATCAATATTCATAACAAATACGCCCATGGAATAATAATTCAAATATTTGCAAGACATTAATTGGACGAGAAAAGAGTATTTTTATTAAAATGTAATCAACAGAAGTGTATGAATGACAAACTTTGGTGTCGACACTTTCAAAACCAAGAAACTAAGTCCCTTCCAGTTGGGCCTCCACCACTTCAATCCTCCACCAAAGGCAAGATCATATAAGAGAGACAATGAGGTTATCCATCAAGTAGGGAAGATATTGGGGGTTAAACAATGTGTTCAGACTTAAAAGGACAAAGGGATGCAAACTCAATATGAAGTGAATAATTTCTCCAGAGTAACTTTTCTCTCAAAGTTGAATTATTCTCCCTTATTTCCACAACTTGGATATGGCCCATTTATAGCCTTCAAATGGAATTGAAGGGCTGAGTCAGAATGTTTCCAGTATATGGAAGGTCAAGGATCATAGATATTGCGACGTGACATGGAAACCTGATACCATTTTTAATTTTGGACACAAAACCCTATGTACGTAGGTTGTAATGGTGCAACCTGCATATACACATGTTGTATAGTTGTTAGGGCGTGTATATGTGGAAAAATATGTTTTTTAGCTCTAGGAATTACAAAAAAGGACTTCGATTCAGCATAGGGAAATGGAAAAAGCCTTCTAAGCAAGTTGCATGGGGTGAGGCGAACATTTCTATAACAGATGCCCCCTAATGTGTGAGGTCATAGGAGTATATGTGATGGTTGAAATACATTATAATTCCCAGAAGTGGAGTAATGGAGATTTTGTGTCGCTAACAAATGGGTTCATACCTAAGCCATGTGAATCGGAGTCAAAGGATAATGTAAGTGTGAAAACTGGAGTGACGACCTATCCTAAATGCTCGATAAAATAAAATACCTGCCAAAGTCACGAACAGGAGAAGTGATGCTAGAAACCTCAAGAATCCCTAGATAAAACCACCAAAACCAACTCCTTCCACTACACTATTAGTCCACTAGGCTAAAATATTATCAAAAACTATGTAAAGTGGGTAAAGTTTTTCTATAAATAGTAAAAATAACTAAATTTACCATACCATTTCACAATTTCACCCAAATAGTACATTTTGGACCAAATATCCCACGACCTTCAAGTGTCGATTGCGGGAGCTACGAGCGATGAAAAGGACAATCGTCTGGACAAAGTAAGTATTCTTTCCCTCCTCTTCATTTCTAGTGGAATATTAGATTTTGAAATTAGGTTTCACTTTTTGAGTTTTTTAATGTGCAAATTAGGAATTAGGGTATACGCGGGTTGTAGATCATCGGGTCTCATATACTCATCCCTATACTAACATTTATCAAAACAGACCATGTATATGCAGCCCTATACGCGACTGTGTAAAGTGCAGCTCGCGTACAAGTTCGTAACTTGGTGTTTTAAAGAAATTTGACTCAAAAATTGGATTTTTCTTACAGGATGTTACTGGAATGGAGAGAAAGAGAGCATGAGGAAGTTGATGCTGCAGTGGAAAGAGATCCAGGGGACAAGTTAGCATTAAAAATATGTGCACTATATAAGTTTTGGGATCTCAAAGGGATGAGGGATCAAGTGAGGCTGCTCCAAATGTTGGTGAACTTTTGGGATCTAGATACAAAGGCCTTCAACCTCGATGGGAAACCATTGAGAATTGAATTTGAGGATATATACTTTCTTACAGGGTTGTCGTTTTAGGGTGTAGTGGTGAACCTCAAAGCAAGGGGATCTAGGAGTGGCATGAACATAGAGGACTACATCGCCACTCACTGTGTTGTAGGCACGGAAAAGGTGGGGAGCCAACTCCCTATTTGGGCGATCAACAACCCGAGTCTAAATATCATTGTTCTCATGTTGACATGGATCATGGGGTCGGCCTCATTGCATCACGCATCAAGGAAATTGATTTTTTAACTCTGTGGAGTGCTTACAACCCACAATATATGATTGTTGCACCTCACTACTAGCTACTATGAAGATCCAGTTTTCAGACTGCAAACAGGGTAGGAAGAGGAACTTCGGGTTTGCATCTATATTGTGTAGTTTTTTCTTTGAGCGGGTTCCCGGATTGAACCCTAGGGTCAATATTGCTCCACATAGACCACTTGATCCAGCCATGTCACGGCGGACTGAGGTGATGAGGCAGTTGGGAGGTGGTAGGGTACCGACCCCCTACAATGATGAGTTCTTATTCTAGTGGCACCGACAGGTGATCACCCTGGAGGACTAACCTTATGCAGGGATTGACTTCATAGGAGACCAAACATGCCATTACCACCAGGTTCTTCCTATGGAGACATAGGTATGGAACAATTTTCAAATATATTTCATTTGTTTTCGTGTTTTTTAAAGAGAAAAATGCAAATGTTTTTGGATGGTGTCAAGTATTTTAACAAAAATGCTTTGTTGTGCAGATGTAGGTCCACGATGGTCAGATAGATTCCCATGACACCGATGGAGGCATCGGGGGGATGAGCCAGTGGGAGGATACTCAGATAGAGTGCTTAAAAATGTGTAGGGAAACCTGTCTTGTTTGATGCACAGAATACCCATGGTTCAGGTAGAGGATCTACCAGAGGTGATGCAGCGACAGGTGGTGGGCGTGCCCCATGCGTGGGTGTGAATCTTTTGGCGTCTCGCAAACTCCATAGTATGTTATCATGACACACATCTAACGCCACAGACGTAGATTTCGTGGTTGTTGTATCAAGTGGTTGTATATGTATTTTTAGGGTGTGAGCCTCAATTTTGTACTATAACACCGTATTTTTTGAAGAAATGAAATATAAAAACATGGGTCTTCGGCGTTACTTATATTACAATGTGTACATTGGTAAATGTGTTTTCTTTTACTTTAGTTATGTGACAAATTCCAATCTAAAACATAATTAGCATATGCATCAAATACATAATTAGAACTTCTCAGTATTATAAGTAATAAAATCAAAATGTCATTCCAAAAGTCGTACTTGTAGGAATCGTCGGAGTAGAGTAGGGTCGCGCACACGATAACTACCATTCAACTGACATACTACTAACTGGGATTCCATGCGAACTTCTAAAGAACGAATACCATGTGAAATGGCATTGCATAAAAGCTCTATAACGATGCTATATTCCATCACATTATTCGTTGATGGCCCTAGAAAAACGCCACCTGAAGACACCAGTTGACCCTTGGGTGAGTAAACAACCCAAGTGGTGGAAGCCAAGTTCTGTGTATGGCGACTGGCATCGTCTGTGAATCCTAAGTAAACTGAAGACTTCGTTGACATCTGCCAACCAAGGGAAAAATCGATAAGAAAGTCGATGAAGAAAGAGAAAAGATATATACACTAAGATACACTAGTATACAAAGAGTTACGCCCAAGCTTGGGGCTCAAGCGTAATATCTTTTCAAGTAGAGCCCATTTTTAGGCTCAACCAACATATTTCTTTCATAATATTCTAATTCGTCGGCTCCTTTTTCTAAGACCCGTCACACGATATAAGGACCGTTCCACATGGGGTTGAACTTTCCTACCCCCAGTGGTTCTTTGGCTTGGTCATACAAGAGGACCAAGTCACCCTCAACGTATTGTCGTCGACAAACAAACTTATCATACTGGACCTTGACACATCGTTTATTCGCTTCGATAGTCGTAGAGGCATCTCGACGTTGCTCATCTAGACTCTCTAGGTGTACGAGGCGTTCTTTGAGATCATGAGTGTCAGGTAGGAGCTTAACTGCCAGTCTAAGAGAAGGGATTTCGCATTCAAAGTGAGGGTTGATTACTGGACTCTTTTCATATGATCGAGTGAATGACTGAATTTCTTTAGGTGAACGATCTGCACCGATATATACATTTTCAATTTTACCAGGAATACAAGAGATATCGATCGTGAAGGTAGGAGAAATACTCTCCATGTTTCCTTCGGCATAAATGTCGGGCGTATCAAGTGGAACTATGGCATGACCGACTACCTCACTCAAGGAAAATCTAAAATCATCTTGTTCGATTCTAGCAAACTTTGGGAGAAAGTAAGAGTGATGATGCATATCATCCCATGGCCTATCAGAACCATTCATGGCCTCTATGTTTGTTTCATCCGAAGGTAAAGTATCATCGAGGCAATGATGTGAACAAGATGATGAAGTGGCCCATATGGGCCGGAGAACGGGATCCTCCTCGTCCATCTGCAAGGGGACATGGTCAGTAGCAGAGATGAGAACAGCCTAATATGTTATCTTTGTCATCAAAAGTGGCATTTCCATTCCAATATGTGATTAACCTTCACAAGAAGAGGTAGGGGAAGGTAGGGTCCAAGGATCATTAATATATGAAGTGCAGAAAGGAACAAACCTCATTGACAAAGAAGACCTACTGGACATGGCATATATATGATGAATTGGTGCCATGAAATCAAGGGTACCCATAATGGAAGAATACATTCTGACACAAATATCCTCAGTTGTCGACTAAGAATTATCAATCACGGGGATCAAAGGTCCAATTGATGCATTAGGGCTAGTGTGCGCAAAGGACAATTGATCGATCGTCACGACTTTCCCATCATGAGGAAAACATAAAGTACAAAAAATGGAAGATATGACTGCAGTCATAGCATAAGTCTAGTTACACCCTAGTAATAAGTTATATTCAAGGGGCACATCAACCACCTCGACATCCACCTCCACCGTCTTCCCGCCTAACTGGACTGGAAAGGTAGGAAGAATACTGTGGGAACGGAAACAATGACCATCAAATGTGATCAACATGGTCGGAGATTGAGAGAGGGTTGGAGAACCAATGGATTTCCAATAGGTTAGGGACATCACACACATTGCAATGCCTTCATCAATAAGAGTATGTTTTATGGTATACTTTGAGTAATCCACATGGATTTGAAAGGCCATGTGGTAAGGCAAGAGAGGCTTCACACATGTGACATAAAACTTGATAATCTTAGAGCCACAGGGGTCTAGAGCTCCTAACGCAAATAACAAGGCATTCCTCTGCGAAGGACACATCTGGAGTACCTCCAAATCCAACATTGCACAAGGGGTTTGACCCAGATCCTCAACAATAGAGTAATTATGGACAACTCTAGCATTAGGTTTGTGGGTAGATTGTTTGAGTACTCCTTTTGGAATACGAGGCGAAGGCTCTAGATTTTCGATCTGTATAGGCATCTCTGGAGGAGGGGAAGACTCTAGACGTGGAACAACCTGTGAAGCACTATAATCGTGAGACCGAGTGGCTACATTAATATGAGACTTAACCATATTTATGCATAAATGATCATTGTTCTATGTCGATGGGTTTTGACTTCCACTCACCGCATTTCGAGCATTAGAGGAGTTTGAGGCCATGTGTTGATTATGCGGAAAAGGATTAGTCAGCACAGTGGGCGACATAGATAAAATCCTTGTATATTCTTCAAGTTTGAGGCACAAGTGGGTAAGGTGACCATCAGTACAAAGCTTACAAGGGAATTTCACCTTCCACTTCTCTTTCTTTCCCTCACCAGAATTAACCTTAAATCTATCATTGTTTGCATTGTCCTTGGGTTTATTATCATTATTCCTCCCACCCTTACGATTATTACCACATCCTTTCCTTTTATTCCCTTCTGGTTGTTGGTTACCATTTGGGTTGGTCGATGACTGCACTGAATGTACATTTGTTTAATTAATGGGAGTGGAGGACACAGACAAAGCTTCTCCTCCTACAGAATCGCTTAGAGACAACTCTTTCAACTGGCTTACATTTGTGGAGCCTATAATGCCATTGGCATGAGGCCCAGGATTTTGTCTAGGATCGTAGTTTGACCTCGGTGCATCGAGAATAATTTTGTATAACATCCTAGACTGAGCATATATGATATCTAACTATTGGGATTTAAAAATTGCTTCCTCTTCAGATGTTACCCTGGATGTAGAGACATCCTTAGATATATAAGGTAGTAAATACTTAAGAAACCATTCCAATAGAAACTTTGGAGGAATGTAGGCTTTGATCAACCTCTTATGTCTACGCCACTCTTGGATGTGATCTTAGATATGGGTGGCTTTGTCCTGGTAGAGGGCCGATAGGAGTTCTATGCCAACATCGTAATGAACCAGCAATTGGAGTGGTTGAGGAAAACTAAAACCAGCTGATTAAAATTTCCATACGTCCCCCCTGGTAACTCTATCTACCATTTCGTTGAAACCCCCGTGAGGGTGCGTTGAAATAGTATTAGATGAATATAATCATCGTTAAGGGAATTGGAAGAGAACAAAATATGAAAAGTACTAATGTGATCACTACAATCCTCACCAGGCTTTCCCTTGAATTTTGGAATATCCAAAGGAAGCTTGGTGGGGATGGGGGCCATGTCGGGTCATGATGCACTGGGTCATTCATTATTCTCGATAATTATGGAAAATTGAGTGTGGCCATAAAAGGGAGACGGGGTTGTGGCATTTGGCCCTAAGCTCCAGGGAAAGATTGATGTTGGGGAATCGTAGCCCATCCAGGGTTCTAGTATGCACCATGTCCATGTTTGGGATTGTAAAATCCCCCTCCAAACCGATTCATAAGGGGTTGGTTGGGCATCATTCTAGTAGGAATGTTATGATGAGGATTGTAAATATTTCCCCCAGCCGGAGTAGCTCCTGGTTGGGAGTTTCCCAAAGTATGAAAATGACCTCATGTGTGTGGAAATATGGAGGATAGAGGTGGATTCATCATGCCAAACATGTTGGTCGGAATCGGTGTGGAGGAGGTATGTGTAAAGGACGGAACATAAGAAGTCACTTGTCTGTTTGATTGATTACTCCATCCAGAAACATTAAGACTAGGATTAGACCCAGGGTGAAAAAAAGCTAGGCTTTCAACCGTAGGATTCATTTGGGGAATATGAGCACCACCAAACGAGAGTGGAATATTAGGAGGAGCCATGCCCCTGAGTCCAATACTAGGATTCATATTAGATGTCAGAATGGAAGATGAAAATTGTTATGTGAAATTTGGCATACCATAAGAGAAAGGGCTAGAGGCTTAAGGGATGGACTGAGTATTGTAGTTCGGCGAACTAAAAAGAGACCCAAAAGGATTTGTTACTATAGGTTGAGTATTCACTACAAGTTAGGTAGGGGTGATGATGGGAACCTCCAACACTACAACCGTAGTGGTCGAAGGCATAGAAGGAGTTCCATTAACTATAGTAGGTATGGGAGTCGAAGGACTCTCAACATATTTTTGACTCGACTCAGTACTCATACTTGTATGATCACAAGTCTGGTAGGTGGAGGTGTGTGTACCACAGTTGATAACTTTACGCCTTTTAGAAGGCAAAGACTCAAGATGCAGTGGTAACTTCAACAAACAATGAGACCTACGAGGAAGTTGGTATGGCTCCACGATGACTCAAGACTTGAGATATAAAATCAAATCCTAAGGCCAACTAACAATCAAAGAGCACACCAAAATAAACAAAAAGGCCAATATGCACACAAACAGGATAAAGTGGTTGAAAGGGGCCTCCCTCCCTAAAGTAGGTATGACTCACCCAAATGGGGCTTGAGACTCCCTTCAAAAGATCATAGGTATCATAATCAATTATAAGGGCCTTCGTGGGCTTAACAGCGCAGTCGGTCAGATCCCTCCGAAGAGGTAATCCTCCATAAAGGTTGTGTGTTTTCTGACCCTTATTTGACTCAAGGTACCTGCAGATTAACCCATGCAAGTAACTTATGTGGCTACCTATGTCAAGCAACTAAGCCACCATGATATAACCAATGTGCAAGCGAACAATCATAAGTCAGGTCCACCGTATGGGCAGGGTAACAAATCTTGAAATCTCAAAATAACCTCCTCTCGCAGAGGTAAGGTACTAGCAAGAACCACATATATGAATAGATCCCCAAAAATATCTCTGACGCTAAGAAGGTATTGGAGGGATATCTCCTCAACCAACTTCTCGCGACCTCATGCTTAACTCCGGTGTGAGCGGAGCCTCCTGACGTCACCAATTATACTATGTATTTCACCCCTCCCTTAGTCAGACACATATGTTGAGTTTAATATCCTTGGAGAAGTTTACTCACAAAATCCTATTCCAAGGCTCTAAATCTTAAGCTAGTTTGTGCACCCTGAAAAATAAAATTGTTTCTAATCAATTTTAAATTTATAAGTGTTACTTTTAGTGGCTTTGTTTACTCAAAATATGTGGTCGTGAAATTGATGATGTTATGACTCAGCAAGTAAAAGAAATGAATATGAATATAATGCAAAGTCCTAACTTCAATTCTCAACAAATGATAAGTTTTTCAAAATGCAATTTTCAACTCATCTCTGCAATTTCAAATAACATGAAATCTTTCTATACATGTATCAAGATCAATAATAGGGACCCAAAAGATCAAATTCCATAATGCAAAATGTATATTTTTGTATTTTCAATATAAAGGACATGAAAATGCAAGGACTGAACAACAGCTTGATATATAAACTCTATTGTAAGCAAAAGGGACAAACCAAGTAGGATATCAAGAAGCAAATACCCAACCCAAGATGCAAGGACAATCAATGAAAAAGATGATAAGAAAGAAAAATCGCCTGAAAATTCAACCAAAGAAAGGTTTCATATCACTTAGCAGGCATTTCACAGTCATGACAGAGATCCAACAAGACTCAGCAACCATCAAAACTTACCCAACAAACACCAAACTCAACAATCAAGCAAACAAGAATGATGTACATGATTATTTAAGAAAAAACCGCGTATGTACGTGCCCTATAGAATGACAACTTGCGTATGTACGTGTTTGTCAAGGGAAAACCATGTATGTATTAAAACATTTTCAGGTTAAGGATAAGGCCAAGAAACTCAGACTCAAAATGAAAATAGGTTTTCAAGAAATCAGACGACAAGAAACTCAAGATAACTAAAAGCAGTCAAAGGAGAAAACACTCCAAACCCCGAAAAGAAGATTCCCTCCCCAGTATGGTCGCCAATTTTCTTACGAGGAAAATCACTCTATGGTATGGGGTAAACCACAAAACACAGAAATGATTGTAGAAATCAACTCTAATCTCAAGTATGCTATATAAACAAACATGCTAACAAGACAAGATAAAGAGCATACCTCGCCCAGACATTCAATGAAGTCCATCGTTGAGCACTTGACTCAAAGCTATACACCTGCAACTCGTCCTCAACAAGAAAGATACGCAAGAATATGGTGATAATATATAAAGTTAGCATATATAATAGCATAATCCATCAATATTCATAACAAATACGCCCATGGAATAATAATTCAAATATTTGCAAGATATTAATTGGATGAGAAAAGAGTATTTATATTAAAATGTAATAAACAAAAGTGTATGAATGACAAACTTTAGTGTCGGCACGTTCAGAACCGAGAAACTAAGTCCATTTTGGTTGGGCCTCCACCACTTCAATCCTCCACCAAAGGCAAGCTCATACAAGAGAGACAATGAGGTTCTTCCTCAAGTAGGGAAGAACTTGGGGGCTGAACAATGTGTTCAGACTTAAAAGGAGAAAGGGATGCAGACTCAATATGAAGTGAATAATTTCTCCAGAGTAATGTTGCTCTCAAAGTTGAAATCTTATCCCCTCTTTCCACAGCTTGGATATGGCCCATTTATAGCCTTCAAATGGAATTGAAGGGCTGAGTCGGAACGTTTCCAGAATAGGGAAGGTCAAGGATCATGGATCTCATGACGTGACATGCAAACACGACACCATTTTTAACTTTGGACAAAAAACCCGATGTATGCGGGATGTAATGGTGAAACCTGCATATATGTATGTTGTATAGTTTTTAGGGCACATATATGTTGAAAAATGTGTTTTTTAGCTCTGGGAATTGCAAAAAGAGACTTCAAGTCTACATAGGGAAATGGAAAATTCCTTATGAGCAAGTTTCACGGGGTGAGGAAAATCTTGCTATAACACCCATTGTGTTCGAGAGCAGGAAGCTCAGCTAGGCCGAGAGTTTGTACTCTATTTATGACAAGGAACTATTGGTGATCATGCATGCCTTGACTAAGTTCAGACAATATTTGGTGGGTAGAAATTTCGTATTCAAAACAAATCATAACAAATTAAAGTATTTCCTTGAGCAGAAGGATCTCAGTGAGCGCCAAAAAAAATGGGTGGCGGAGGTGTAGGCCTTTGATTTTGACATAGAGTATGTCAAGGGGAAGAAGAACATTGTGGCTAATGCACTGTCTAGGAGACCTACAACATGTTCTTTGATGGAGGTTTCAGCGGATTGGAAATCTCATTTGTTGGTGGAATATTCCAAGAACAAGTTCGCTTGTGAGGTTTTGGATGGGAAATTTCAAGATGATAGGTACAAGGTCATTGACGATGTCATATTCTACAAGGATAGAGTCTACTTAGTACCAGGTTCAAGGCTCAAGAAAAATATCTTAGCAACAATTCATGATTTTCCAGTGGCAAGGCATCAAGGGTTTTTCAAAACCTACTGGAAGATCAAAGAGAGGTTCTCATGGAAGGGCCTCAAGCATGATGTTATGAGGTACATCAGTGAGTGTGTGACTTGTCAGTAGAACAAGTCAGAGCATACACTTCCACCAGGACTACTTCAACCACTTCCCATTCTAGAGAAAAAATGGGAGAGCATAATGATGGATTTCATCACAGGCCTACCCAAGGTTCAAGATAAGGATTGCATCTATGTGGTGGTCGATAGATTGACCAAGTTTGCACACTTCCACACCATACCGAAAGATTACAACACAATTTAGGTGGTTGAGTTATTCTTCAGGGAGGTATTCATACTCCATGGGTTTCTGAGGAACATCGTCAGTGACAGGGACAATCGGTTTATTGGTACATTATGGAGGGAATTGTTCAGATTGGCAGGGATAGAGTTGACACCTAGCACCAGCTATCACCCTCAGACAGATGGGAAGAACGAGATAGTCAACAAGTGGGTTGAGGGGTATTTGAGAAACTATGTGAGAGGACAACAGAGAACATGGGTCAGGTGGCTACATCTAGGAGAGCATTGCTACAACACCACCTTCCACATGTCCATTGACATGAAACCCTTCCAATAATTGTACGGTTGTGATGCTCCCACTTTGATAAACTTGGTTTTCAAGCAGACCAGAGCTCCTAAAGAAAAGGACTAGATCACCGAGAGTCAGGAGATTCTTAAGTTACTAAAATAAAACCTACAGACAATGCAGAATTGATAGAAGATGAGTGCAGAGAGGCACATGATAAAGCGCAACTTCGAAGTTGGGGACTTGGTATTCCTCAGACTCCAACCCTACAGTTATCTCTGAAGAAGAGTGGCACCGAGAATATCCAGCCTAGATTCTATGGACCTTACAGGATCATGTGCAGGGTAGGCGAGGTTTCCTATGAGCTAGAGCTTCCAAAAGGGAGCCAGATTCATAATGTGTTCCACGTTTCTTGCCTCAAGAAGATCGTGGGACAATTCATCAGCACATTAGAGGAGCTTCCCCCATTGGATGAGGAGGGACAGTTGGAGTTGGTTCTGGAGGAGGTACTGGAGCTTCGATAGCGAAAACTGAGGAGCAGTGTTAAGGTCCTAACCCGCACCTAGGTAGATCAATGTATTCGGATGTAATAAAGGTCAATATTAATAAGACCTTTCAATAAAATAGAATAAGGCGGATGTAAGAAGACCTAATAGAAGCTTCCGCTTCTAGAAGGATCTTCCTCTAGATGCTTCTTTTTAGTATAAATAGGAGTC
>JASDQU010291891.1:451-14373 GCA_032191745.1 Picea mariana
TTCATCAAGAGTCCAAGTAGGATTTTCTAGAGGCTTATTTGGTGTAGAAGTTCCCTTTTTGGGTGGCATGTTGGCCAAGTATCACTTTTGAACCTTGATTTTGAGGTATCTCCCAAAGAAAATATTTCTTCTGTTGTATCTCCTAATTTTCGGCCCTTTTGGGTATGAAACTTTCTCTTATGTATTTCTCTGATATATATTCTCTGCAATGCCACAGGTCTGATCAAAATTGGATGTTCCAAGTGGAATTTACGGTAACTTCCCCACAACTTTCTGATTTTTGGCCTTTCTAGGAGATCTCACTTGTATAGTGTGCCTCACACAAACTAATTGATATAAAATTCTTAAAATCACACCAAAAATAATATAGAATGTCCACGATCCAATGCAACTAGTCCCACTCAATTTGGATACTCTAGGAAGAAGTTATGATTGTTTTACCTGGAACACCTTCTTGAGACTAGTCAATAGGACTAGTCAGATACCCCATCTTACACAGGGTGTATCTACAAATTTAAGATGACCCAGAACATGAACATTTTACCAAAAATACCTTACTAATTTCTTTAAATATCCTCTGGAGCTTAGGGTTGGAAACGTTATATAAAATTTTTTATAGTGAAAATTTCGCAATGACTCAGTTCAGGACGATTCCAAAACCCTATCTTGTACAGGTTGTATTGTCGAACGTATAAGGCCTCAGGAGCTTAATTTTGAACCCAATGTACCTTGATTAGTCTACTAAATATCCTCCAAGTCGTTCCTTCTGAAACATTGTAGAAAACAAATTATAGCAAAAATTCCAAGGTGTATCAGATGTAGCAATGAAACCCCAAGACCTTGAGCTATGATACCATATGTTAAGAACCAAATATCAATATAGCATAGAAAATCCTCAGAAAAAGTATTGAATGCCTTGAAAAAGAGAGGATTTCAGATAATAATCCTCTTCGAGGGGGCAACCTCTTTTTACCCCACTTAAATGTTCAAGTACAAGATGAATCAAAATGAAATGTCTCCTTGGTATATATAGGAGACTAGGAGGTATAATTACAACTAATGGCCTAAAGCCGACATAAATAAAATAAAATTACTAATCTAATATGCCCCAATTAATGGGTAATGAGCCAATATTAGGGCGTCACATGATATGTTTGTGGGGAATGTAGGAGAAAAAATGGAGGATGTGATCATGAGGGAGATATGCAATAACATAGTTGACAATGAATAGAATGGTGTGTGCATGTATAGTCAATGTAGAAATCAATGAGAATGGTTCCTAAGAGGGAGGATGGGAAGGCGATAAACACCATTGAGTGGAAGTATTGTAAGGTAGTAAGTGAAATTGGGGTAAAGGAGAAGAAGGTAGTGAAACATTGATATAGCTGGTGGATATCGGTTGCCACCCACCTCTTCTAGTTGACTCACATACAAGTTTCATCTTGGCAGTTACAATTTTTATCTTGGAAGTTTTTTTCTAGTTTTTCGAGTGCTAAACTTCTGAGGGCATTTTGAGGCCCTAGACAATGTTTTTTGGGTCCACCACAGTCACACTCTTAACAAAGTCAGAGTGTGATGGCATAATGTGTAGTCCTTGGATAGACATTTCCAACGGGCTATCGTGTGCTTAAAACAAAGATAGTATGAAAACGTTATGACCCCGAGAAGTTGATGTACAGTCTTACCCTATCGAGGCCCACATGACTTTTGGTGCTTAATCTCATAAGGTTAATTTTTTCGATGTCTAGGGTTTTCTATTTACTTATTGATGCTAAAAATTCCTGGAGACCTCATTTTAATGTGCTTAGACGAATGCACATAGATGCTACATCTCTTCTCGAAGATTATTTACCACCATTCAAGCAAGATTGTTTTCATTCTGCATTTTACAGTTTCAACATATTTCTTATTTAATAGAAGTTAAGTTCCACTATATCTCTATTATTGTTCTCTGTATATCTGTGTTAATTTTATAAATTTGTGTTTCATTTCATTCCACTCATAAATCTGGATCAATGGTATTAAAGTGGTCTTCTCTTCATTTGTTTCTCTGTGCATGTCTCCAATGAGGTAAGGGTATAAGCAATTAGGACTCAAACTAGTTGAGCCTTTGCAAGATTGGCCTCGCCGAACCCGATGGCTACCCATGGGGGAAGAAAAGAGAGACAATGGGGTAGGAAATCCATTTAAATTGTTTCTTGATGAATCCCTCTCGCGAAAAAGGAATGAGATGATGAATAACTTTTTGCAAATTATTTGATGACTACCAACAGGAAAAACATCTACCTCAAGCGGAGGTTCCACCCCCTTCAAGGTACAAATCAATTTTGATATACCTATATTTGAAGTTCAAATAGATGCGGATGTTGTAGAAAAATGGTTTAACATTCTAGAATGGTATTTTATCCACAACTTTTCTGATAGAGAAAATATTACATTTGTTCTCCTCAAGGTTGTCCCCCATGTCAAAGATTGGTGGGAGACTTTCTGTGAGCAAAAGGAAACAAAGAGATCTACATTATTTGTATTTTATCCCACTTGGGGTTCCTTCAAGGATTTTATTAAGGAGAAATACTACCATGTTGGAAGTTATGATGACCTATATACAATATGGACCACACTGAGGTAGGAAAGGGACCAAACAATGCTAGAGTTCACCAATGCCCTCCATACCTTGTGCACTAAGTAGGGTATCAAAGACTCTAAGCAACATTTGGTGCTCAATTACCGTAGTGGTTTTCATAGATACATCACAACATAAATAAAGTTTCTATACATTTCTTCCTTGGGCACAACCTATCGATATGTTGTCAAAATAGAGAAGAATATTAAATAGAAGACATGAAAGTTTGGGTATGCAAACCCCTCACAAAAGAAGGAGGGAAAAGGTGTCCCCAACCCGTAGAACAAAGGTAATAGAAAACATGGGAAGCCTCAAGACAATTTGTCCAAACCACAAATAAAGAAGGACAATGGGAAGACAAAGAAAGACACTGGGAAATGGTGTGAGTTCCATAAGAACCCATGGTATGACACCGCTAAATGCTGCTCAAAGTAGTCATTGGTAGTTGAGGTGAAATCTTATAAATCAGATGTAGAATCCGACTATGAGTCTGAACCATAAAAAGGGAGATGGATCATTGATGCAGAATCCAGTGCCACCATTGCTACCACCACCAAGTTCCATCCCAAAAAACCTGATGAACCAAAGGAAGGTGAATGCCTCTTTCATTCATAGATGTTGGTGAAGCGTACTCTGCTACACTTCATAATTGATAGTGGTAGAAAAAATAAATTCAACTCAGCAGAGGCTGTCAAGTGTTCGGCTGTACCAACATCACCATACCCGCAATCATACACCATTGGATGCCTCTACCAAGGGAGTGATCTCTGCATCAGCTAACGATGTCTCCTGGCCCACGACATCAAGCCCTACAAAGATGAGGTATTGTGAGATGTCTCCCCCCTTGAATTTTGTGATGTTATTTGGGGCCAAAATTATTTATGGAAACGTCATGTTGTATATGAGTCTAGGCCTCGTAGTGTTATTATTACTTTGGACAGGAAATTATACAGGACACCATGGGCAATCCCATCTATCGCCATTTCCTTGATCTTTACCAATCAGTTTAGGAAGGTCATCTCTTAGACCAAGAAGTTTGTCTTCTTTGTGATTCACGCTCAGAGTGAGCGGAAGGTTGTAGCCACATCCATGGCCTCTGTGAANGCTACCTAATGGACCAGTATATTGCTTCTCTTTGTCATAAAATGAGCAAATCAAGTGCTAGATCAAAGAGTTGCTTGAAAAGGGGAACAACTTCCCAATATCATCACCTTCTCCGAGCCCAATCGTGCTTGTGCCGAATAAATACGGGTCTTGGCGACTTTGCATTGATTATCATGCCCTAAATAAAATCATAGTCAGGAACCAGTACCCAATTCTCCGAATCAAAAATATTCTTGACCAACTCAAGGGGGGGAAATACTTCAATAAGATTGATCTTAAGTCCGGCTACCACTAGGTCCCAATAGAATAGATTGATGTATGGAAGACTTCCTTCAAGTCCAAATAAGGTCTTTTTGAATGGTTGTTCATGCTCTTTGGCTCGACAAATTCCCCAACAACTTTCATGAGGATGTTGGATGATATCTTACAGCCTTTCACCAATTCTTTTGTGGTAGTGTATTTGTATGACCTCCTCATCTTCAACAAGAATTGGATGGAACACTTGTAGCACATTCAACATGTTTATCACACTTTGTGGCAACACAAGCTATATGAAAAATTTATCCTTCGGCATGAACATGTTCTAGTAACTAGGCTACATTTTTTATGAGCATGGGGTGCATATCGATCCAGCCAAGATCCAGGTCATCCGTGACTGGCCAGCCATGACCACACTCATTGAGATCCATAGCTTCTTATGAATTGTTAATTTCTATATGAGGTTCATGTTGGGATTCTCCCACATTGTATGGGCCCTTAGACAAGTAACCAGGGGTGGTGGCAAGGCCAAATTCGTGTGGGGTCAATCGCAATAGAAAGTGTTCGATGATTTGAAGAAACTCTTGTGCTCAAACCCAGTGCTCTCATTATCCAACCTACAACAACTGTTTGAGATTGAGATAGATGCTTCATACTATGTCATGGGCACAATTCTCACTTAGCATGGACATCTTGTGTCCTATCATAGTGAGACACTATCCGATTCTTTTTGTAAGTACCTCACTCACGACAAATATATGTAATCCATTGTACAATCCTATTACAAGTGGAGGCATTAAATTCTCGGGAAGGAGACAATCATCCAAACTTATTATAAGCCTCTGCAGTTCATGCAGACACAAGGAAAATTTCAAAATGACTGCCATCAGAAGCGGTCGACATACTTGCAATAGTTCCATATCAACATCAAGTATAAGACATGGAGCACCAATCACCTCATTGATTGCCTCAAATGACCTCCAATTTATGCACTAACAATGATGCTACACTCATGAAGACATGAGACATCTTGATGGCCCTAACTCTATGAGTGAGATCTTGACTTCACCACAACCTACCAAATGTTGGGAACAAACACAATTGTCACTAATTTTCATCTATGGGATGGGTTGTTGTGCCACCTGGGACATATTTTCATTCCATCAAGTGAGTGAGTGAATATGATTTGGGAATATCACTACAGTCGGGTCACAAGATACTTCAACATAGAGAAGACAGTGGAAGTGATGCAACACCATTTCTATTGGTTGAAACTCCAACATGATATCATCAAGTATATCAGGTCTTGCATGGCCTATGCCATTGCCAAACTGACCATTAAGAAACAAGGAATGTACACCCCTCTGCCTACTCCTAACAAGCCCTAGGAATCCATCTCGATGGACTACATGTCGTGCCTTCCTTCAACCAAGTAGAGAAATGACTTTGTTTTAATGATTGCTGATCGTTTCTCCAATATGGATATTTTGATCACTTGCAAGAAGAGCATCACAATAGAGGCCACTCCCAAGCTCTTCTTTGAATGAGTGTGAGTACAATTTGGGATACCATAAACCATCTTCTTCGATCAGGACAGTCGGTTCCTTAGCACATTCTGGTCGAGCCTCTGGTCACGACTGGACACCAAGCTCACCAAATCCATGGCCTTAAACCCCCAAATGGATGGCCAAACCAAGGTCATTAATAAGATCATTTTTCATATTTTGTGCATGTACAATTCCAATCATCCACGCACATGGGATGAGAGTCTTCCCTATGTTCAAAAAAGTTACAACAAAGCCATACATAACTCAACCATCCACAACCTCTTTCAGGTGGGGTTGGGATTTAAACCATTGGGTCCCATGGATGTTTCCCTACCCCTTGCGTCCACATAGGCATAATCGTCCCATGAAAAAAATGAATCTGAAAAAACCACCCATTTCATTGAGCGAATCCAGCACATCCACCAATAGGTTCATGATATTTTTCAAAAATCAAATCCCTAGTACAAGAAGTGCCATGATCAACATTGGGTGCCACACACATTTCAGGTGGGAGATAAAGTTTGGTTTCACTTGTAGAAAGAACATCTTACAGGACCCTATCGAAAGTTTCATCCACTTTGTTATGGCCCATACACCATCACCAAGGCTATGGGTGACAATTCTTTTGATATCAACGTTCCCCCCCTTCCTTGGATTGCACCGAGTATTTAATGTGGATCTCCTTCGACCATACTTTCCCCCCTTATTGGACAATTCAGAGATATGATCTAAACAATTGACATCAAAAGAGCTCAATCCTGACTGGACACATAGGTCAAGGTCACTCACCAAAAAAAGCTTCATCTTTATCGGGTTTTCAATGTGGGGTAGCTCTTGCACCAAGGAAAGTGGCTCACCCGAGGCCAAATTCAACATAAGTTTCCTCATTTGATGGTGGAGCTCAATGCAATGGAGACCATTGATTTCTAAGGATGGAGGATTGATCTATATGGATATTGGTGGCCACCCACCTCTTATAGCTAGCTCACATACAACTTTCATCTTGGCAGTTACAATTTTATCTTAGCAATTTGTTTCTAGCTTTTCGACTCCTAAACTTCCAGGGTCATTTTGAGGCCCTAAACAACATTTTTTGGGCCCACTACAATTACACTATAGATAGAGTTAGAGTGTGATGACATAATTTGTAGTCCTCAGATAGACCTTTCCAACAGGATATCGTAATGGATATCGCATGAAAAAGTTATGACCTCGGGAAGTTGATGTACCAAATTATCCCATTAGGGCCCACATGACTTTTGGTGCTTCATCTCCTAGTGTTAGTTTTTTGGATGTCTAGATTTTTATGTTTACTTCTTGATGATAAAAGGCCCGAAGGCCTTATTGTAATGTACTCAGACGAATGAGTGTAATCACCACATCTCTTCTCATAGATTAGCGATTGTTACAAAAATATTCCCCTACAGACATGTAAAAATTCCCTTGGATTACAAAACCTAATACCAAGACAGAAAAACACGAGTGGACACTAAAATCCCTTTGAATTTAGTTTAACTAATCAGAAAGAGAGGGAGGGAGAAAATGTGTGATGCACCTAGTTTCAAATTTTGTCCTTGTTTCTTCCAATCTGAGCTTGATCTCCAAACTCCTTAGCACAACTTGATACCTGCAATGCAATAGAAAACAAAGAGAAACAAAGAACTCATACTCTACAATATTATATAAAACAAATTCATATACAAATATTGAAGGAACAATATACAAGCACTTGCACGAATACACGATCTTGAAGAAAATAGGCCAAGTATATTAAAATGAGAACCCAACAAGAATACTTACAAACATGGATGATGATGCAACCCTCCTCCAATCTCCCCTCATCCATCCCTTGCACGATGCTACCAAGATCATAAGTTTGATATCTTTTTCTATCTCTTCTAGAATCAAAGGTTTGATACCTGAAAGATTCTCTCCTTCACCATGGAAATCCCTCATTATACAGGATTTGGAGGCTTAACCACCATAGAGAAGATCACTCACTAGATCCACTAAAATGGGATCTCCAAGATTATTAGGGAGAAAATATCTCTCAAGGATTTTAGGGAGAAAATATCTCTCAAGGATTTTAAGGAGGAAATATCTGTTAAGATCCACCAAATTAGGATTTTGGTTTGAGAAAATCTCTCAACCATCCATGATATTCTCAACTTCTCCTTGAGATTAGGATATTAAATGTGAGGTGGATTCTCATACTAAATTAATTTTCTTTTTATGAATAATAATGAATAATTCATGTGCACATGGTATTTTGACCTTCATATGATATATTTCTCCTCCACATTGACTAGGGATTGTGACAAATGTTCTTTTGTGGTGTCAAGGTGTTAAAACACATAGAAAAGTGAATGCTACACTTAGCAAGGTGCATACGACAATTGACGACACTTGCGACACTTAGGGTGAGATACTTAAGTGTGGCATTTTGATGTGTAACAACTACCACCACTCGAGTAACATTGTTTTCATTCTACATTTTATAGTTTCAACAAATTTCTTATTAAATAGAAGTTAAGTTCCACTATATCTCTGTTATTGTTCTTTGTATATTTGTGTTAATGTTATGAATTTGTGTTTCATTTCATTCTACTCATAAATCTAGATCAAACATTGTGGGATAATTTTTGAGGAATGGAATGAACACTATAAAATAGTGGGGTAGGTGTAAAGCAATGTTGGGTCAAGATATTGAATATAATGTTGTGGATGTTAGTAGTAGAGATGGAAAAAGGAGGATGTCTACTATGAATTTTTTTTTCACCTACCTTTTGAGCATGATGCTCAAAATTTTCCAACTAGGGGAGTATGATGTAGGGGCATCCTTAGCATTGTAGTTATAGTGCATGTTTACTTACATTTTCTTAGTTTTGGTTTTATTTTATGATTGAAAAAAAATGTATTGTAGTGCAATTTTTCTTGGAATGTGAAGCATTTCATTTCAAATTTAAAAGCTAGAATAGTTGTAAGGCCAAAACCCAATGAACACAAACATAAATATGAAGTTTGTGAATGAACAAAGGGTCTTTGGTGTTGGAGAAATTTCTATTTTTGTCACATTAGTTCAGTGGGAGTTAATTGACTAGTTCTATTTTAGACTTTCTATTTTTACCATCACTATTAAGCATGCATGCATTCCTAAGGAAAGTTAACTACTTGATTGATTTTCTTAATTATGGAATGATTTTCCCTATACATGAGTGTATTCCACTCATTCATTGTATCATATTGATCGTGATCTATGTATCAATCATCAGCTCATTGGAGTAGTGTGAATATATTTTCTCATTCTTCCATATTGAATCTCTCTTCCTTTCTTGATAAGATTTGTTTGTACTTGCTTTAGATAGATCTCCTGTGCAGGTTTCCATGAAACACTGACATGGTATCAGATCTATGCTACTTAGAGCAAGCCAGACAAGCCAAAGAATAAGGAAAATCGAAGTTTCGGCGAGCTAAATGTGTGGTCATACCTTTCAACATTTATTCCTCCCAAAATATTACTTTTTAGAGGAAACAACCCAATTAAAATTAAATCGGCCCATTTTGGAAGTGGGTTTTCAACCGTTTGGCAAGATTCCTCACCGTTTGCTTAGAAAGTAATCCGCAAGATAGCCTCCTGAAACTAATACGAATCTATGGCTATACCTTTCATCAGTGATTACTCCCAAAATATTAAGTTTTTTAGGAAATGACCCATGTGGAAAGTAGATCGACCCATTTTGGAAGTGGTTTATAACCGTTTGATGAGATTCCTCACTGTTTGCTCATAAAGTAATCTGTAAGATCATCTCTTGAAACTGATATGAATTCTTAATTTCTTAATTTTCACTTGCAAATTGAGAGTAAATTTGTAGGGGTTCTTAGAAACAGTGGAAGAGATGGAAAGGAAAACTATTATACAGTCAAACTTGGTGGTAATACTCACACCATACAATTATTTTGATTGGAATCCCAAGGTATATTTCCAACTCAGAAAGAAAGGACTGTATAATTTGACGATGGTGACAACAACAAAACCTACATCAATGATTGAGAAGATGAGATGGGTGAATTGTAAGGATGAGGCCACAAGACTATTTATTGAGTTAATATCCACTGATATATGGTTTCATGTTGCCGCATGCAAGACTCTAAATGATATCTGGACCACCCTAGAAGGAATCTTTGGAAAGAAGGATGAGATGCGAGGTCATATGCTTGAGGTAGATTTGAATACCTTAAACCCTAAAAGTTTTGATAATATACAAGATTTTTTTAGTAAATTTAAATCTTTGTTATTGAGCTTGGGTGAATGTGATATTGATAAGTATAGACAAAAGAAACAACTTATTCTAACAATCTTGGCCAAGCTAGGACAAGAATACACTGTATATGTCTCCAATTTCCATTCTAGCAGATGTCTTTTTGGAGCAAATTGGAAAATGCCTACGTTGACTCAGTTCATTGAGTCTCTTACACAAGAGCAGACAAAACTCATGCAGATGGGCCTCATGAAAGATCCCAAAGCACATGCACTCACCATGCATGATGGAAAAGGGTCATTCAAACAGAATAGGAAGGAGGGATATTCCAAACCCTTTAATGATTCTTCAGGTTCCAAAGACTCTTCAGATTCCAAGAAGAAGAAGGGAAAGAAGTGCACTTACTGTAATTAACTGAATCATGAAGAATACACATGCATGAAGAAGCAGGTCGATCTTATGGCACAAAAACTTAAGAAAAACAACCTTGGAAACTTCATTCAAAGGGAGTCAAGAAGCAGAAGGAAGAAGATCCTACTCCTAAGAAAGGTAATCATTATGCTCTTGTTGCAATTAATTCCTCATCTGATTCATGGATTATAGATTTTGGTTTTTTTGGCACGAATTTGATTAGACCAGGGTCCTTCTTAGGTTACCAACAAAAGGTATTGTGTAGTCTAGAGCTCTGGCATTTTCATCTCCTCCAAAGAGAAGAAGTATCACCCAAAGTGCTGCTAAGACAAATAGATAGGGAAGGGTAGGGGAAAGACTAAAGAGGATCCATAGAGCAGTCAGAATTCATTCATGTTCTTGTGCAAGAGACATTAACAGATATGAAACATATAAATGCATGAATCGAACCTACTTACATTGCGAGCAAGCAATTAAACATTGAACCATAAAATATAACTCATAAGCTATAAGGAAATACTGTAATGCGTAAGTAAACATACACAGTTGCAACATATTTTGAAATTTGGTCCTGCTTCCTATTATCTTTAGGATCTTTCTCTCATTATAGACTCAAAATTACATAGCAAGGATCAATATAGACTCTTGGCTCTAGACCCATGCCATAGAGCTCTAATTCTCCAAGTGATAGGTCCAATTCGTTACAGACTTAGACTTGTCTGCTTCTGACTTACAATAATTATCAACAACTAATCCCAAAATCTGGGTGAATCTGACCAACCTAAATCAACTTAACCCAGCCAACTAACCCATGCACTAACAAAACCAACTAATGAGAAAACCATTTTAAAATTGTGTTCGGTCCTATATATAGCTCGGTTGTGTCTTCCTTCTCAGTTTGCACACTTTCTTGTTCTATTGCAACCGTTTGTTTCTTAGCTGGCATTGTGCTGAATTGTGCAACTGCTTTCTGTTGCTCTTTCTCTCGGTCTCTGGTGGAGTTTGCGCAAATCATGTTGAGTCAGAACTTGCATGATTCCTTCTCAAAAATGAAGGGCCCAATAGGCATCGACCATAATCCTTCACTCGTCCTTGATTCAAGCTCTTGGTTCTTTCAAATCCTCTAGGAGCATCTGTTGTTTTCCCTTGTCTTCCTTTTCTTCTTCTTTGGGCTCTTCTGTTTGTGCTCTTTCTTCCTTTACCTCCTCAAACAAAGATCCCAATTATGGTACCAACTCTAATGATTTGTGCTTTACTCCTTGAAAGCTTCCAACTTTGTCCTGCCATTTCCGGGGGAGGAGTGATGCTTCTGCAATAAACTGTTGGGTTGTTTCTTTGTTGTACTCCTTTGGCTTGGCTGTAACCAATGAGTTCCACTCACAATCTATCGTTGCATCGACTTGATGCATTTGCATGTCGGCAGTCTAAATTACAGGTCAAAATTCACACAACTCTTTCATGTCTATGGACTGTGCCTCATAGAGTGTATTCAGTTCATTGTCGACCTGTTGAATTTGGTCAAATTTCTACTGTTGCTCCATGGGGTCCATTGTAACCAAAACTTCTTCATTCAATGCCTGGATCTTTGTGCGTACCTCCTCCAAGACCTGATTCTGTTGAGCAATGATGCCCATCCAGTTGTTGACTTGAAGATTTCGGTGCAGTCTAGTGTGTGCCTGTGAATTGCTGCTCGGGCATTGTTGCATTGCAATATTATCTTCTGCATCTGTTCCTGCAGCTGCTGAGGCTACTGTTATGCTTCCCGTTGGACCTGTTGTAGATTTTCTTGCAGCTAGTTAGTGAGAGTAGTTATTTGTGTCCATGCTTCTTGTAACAACTCGATATATTTCTCTGGCTTTCCTACGTCCCTGACCTCGGCTAGTTCAGGCGCAACCTTTTGAATCTCTGGCTAGGATTCAACAAGTTTTTCCTGCACTTTTTCCATTTTTCACTAGACTTGGAGTTTGGCATGTGATTCCTACATTTTGCATGTTTTCGCAACGAACTGTTCCTTCCTCGCAATCTTGACGGATCTCTCAGCCTCTTGGATCCTTTTCTCTAACTGGCCCGTTGATGACCTGATGAGTCTAAATAATTGTGTCGCTAGCCACTATACCAAGTCGGTATATGAAGGAGCTATGTCAGTGGGTGCTCGCATCTGTAGTGGAATTACACTGGCTGTTGAATGGTTCGAGTGGGTTTCGACCTCCTCCTCCGTTGGTGGCGCTGCTGCGATCCTCAACCTTATCTCTGCTGGCAAAAGAGTCAGAACCTTCGTTCTGGCTATGTAGAGTTGCATCAATTCTGCACATTGCTTAGGGTTCTAGAGAATCTTCTCTATTTTTGCGCACATGGATGTCGTATCCTTCTCCATTGTCGATTCCAGTTCGTTGTGTGCATATGGTATCTCCGACTCTTCCGGTGCTTCTACTTGATGTGCCGTGATTTCTTGGGCACCCTCACCCTTGGCTAGTGAGATGATTTGCTGGTTTTTGTCAAGTTCCAGCTCCTCTCTAGCTCAGGCATCTTCTTCTTTCACAGAAGACTTAGGCTATTGTTCCTGGGTATTTGGATTCAGATCATCCAGCGTGGTGCTCGACTCCGAGGCTTTGGAGTTGGGACCAAAAACTTATGATCTTGGCTTGGGTAATTCTCTGGTTATTTGTGGGATTCGTTCCACTATCTTTGGTTGATCGAGCTGCATTGACTCTGAGGTTATTGTCTAATGTGGACTAGCAGTGATGAGGTTTGGTAATTGGAGTGGTGGGGGTTGTTCAATCACGTCTGTGGATGAAAATGTTTCATGCCCCGGGTCATCATGAATATCAATGATAGTGGTGGATTTGGTCATGGCGTGGGTGCGAGGAGTGACAGATGCAAGGGGTTGTGGGTTCAGGGGTTTGTTCGGTGAGACCCCAGTTCTGAGCCTCTTCACCAATGGTTTGGTGCCGAGCACAATGCCCAAGATATGGTTTACCTGTGCACCTGACATCACGACATTTGTTCGACAACATAGGTATTCCAACAGAGGACGAACACCTTCAGTAACCACTCACATAACCAGATCAAAGATTAACACACCGATATTTTCACATGGTAAAACCCCTATGGGGAAACATCCACGACCCCATCCAACGTGGCCACTTGGAGTAGTTTATTAATGCAAAGAAAAAGATTACATAGATATTTTACAAGAGAGTTTCTCACAATCGATCATCGATAAATGACCCTCCATGCTCTTTAAATAGATATCATGGACCAATCGGGTGTTAAGCCACATATCAATGGCCGTTAAGATCGAGGAGAGTATGAGTCATCGGATCACTCTATGTCGGGAACATATCATGACCATCAGATTTCCTAACTACAAATGCATACTAATGCATACTAAAGAAACACACTAAGAAACACACTTTTACCTAACAACATATTAGACCAAGTAGATCTTAACTATATCCTAACATCCCGCCTTAAGAACAACTTGGGATAAGATTGAAGGATTTACAATAATGACACAATAGGAGAAGGAAGGAGGCATTAGAGCCCATCCCCCCTTAATGACAACTTCCTGAACTCCTAACATAGATCGAAGTTTGGAAAACTTCACTTCTATAAGAGACTTTGTGAAAATGCATGCAACTTGATCTTTTGTAGGGCAAAAGAGCACTTCAATAACTTGATCATGAATGAGATTTCTGATGAAGTGCATGTGTAGCTCGA
>JASDQU010291892.1:0-14373 GCA_032191745.1 Picea mariana
CACAACCAGACCTGATATTTCATATTCTATGAGTGTGTTAAGTCAGTTCATGGCGAAACCTCATGAAAGCCATTGGAATGCAGCAAAGGAAGTACTCAGGTATCTAAAAGGTAGACTTGATTATGGTATTAAGTATACTGATGCATCTAATGTTGAGTTAACAGGTTATTCAGATTCTGATTGGGCTGGCAATATGGATGATCGAAGATCAACCAATGGATATGCGTTCAACATTGGATCCGGGGTTGTTTCATGGAGCAGTAAAAAGCAGCCTACTGTATCTTTGTCCTCTACTGAAGCAGAATATAAAGCATTGTGTGCAACAACTTGTGAAGCTATTTGGTCAAGAAGACTTCTTCAAGATGTTGGAGAAGAACGAAAGGAACCTACGATGATCAGATGTGACAATCAAAGTTCAATCAATATTGCGAAGAATCCGATTTTTCATGCAAGGACAAAGCATGTTGAAGCTCAGTATCATTTTGTTCGAGAAAAGTTGCAGTCAAATGAAATAACTCTTGTGTATTGTAATACTAGTGAAAATGCTGTTGATATTTTCACTAAGCCTCTTGGAAAGATTAAGTTCGAACTATTTAGGGAGATGTTAGGTGTAGAATTCAATCCATTCTCCATTAAGGGGGAGACTTGGAAATAATGGAGAAAGCACCAGTTATAAGCTTCAATTGTGAGAGATTCAGTTGTGAGAGTCAGTTGTAGGCATGTTAAGAGTCAGTTCTTTGTTAAGAGTCCAATTGTCTTTGGTTTGCATGTAACCAACTCGGGAGAGTCATTTCCTATATAAAGATGTAATCCGTCTTCATTAATGAATAGAGAAGTGAGGTAGCCTCACCATGGTGTTTTGCTCGTATATTTTATCTGAATATTCCTTGTGTTGTGTTGTTTCATGCTCATGAAGTCAAAGAGGACCCACCTGAAGGATTTTAGCCTATTCTTTCTGTCCCTTTCCCTATTGGGGGGAGCGAGGGTTTTTTCTCCCGTTGTGGAGGTTAATAGCTCCGTGCAAAGATTTCTATAGCTCAAAATAAGGCGAAGGAATAAATAAGGAGTAAGAAAAAAACTACTATTGTTCGGGCCCTTAGACTGGGGAAGGCCTAGGCCATGAATTTAAAATGATTGTTCTTTCCTTTAATGCTCGAGGGTTTGGGGGCGCCCCAAAAGTACTCACCTTAAAAAGGTTGGTTCAAGCATGCAAGATGGATTTCATCGTGATTTAGGAAACTATGTGCAACATAGATAAAGCAACGAAATATTTCGAAGTTGGTTAAAAGATTGGAATTTATGTTCTATTGATTCTATGGGTCTCTCTGGAGGTATTTTTTTTGCTTGGAGTCCATGGTATCAGTCCCTTACAACCTTGCTAATTCCCTCCGGAATAGTGGTTGACCTAGAATACATTTTTCTAAATTGTTCTTTCAGAATGATCAATGTTTATGGGTCGCATGTTGATCAGATTCAATTCTGGGAAGGGGTAAGTGACAAGGGTTTTATGAATTCACAAAATATCATCCTGGGAGGAGACATGAATTTTAATCTCTCTTTAAGAGAGGTTTGGGGTGCTTCCCCCCACTTAGACCCTCAAGGAAATTTATTTTCTCATTGGATAGACAAGAATCATTTGATAGACATGGAGCCCTATAAACTTTCTTAGACTTAGAGAAATTGCAAAAAAGGGATGGAAGTGGTAGCTAAAAGACTCAATAGGTTTCTTATTTCAAAGGAGATGATTGACAAACCGTGGTTTTTCAAATCAAGAGTGGTTGTAGGGGAGATCTCAAATCAAATTCCTATTGTGTTGGAGATCGAAAAAAAAGAATCAAGGTCACCTTCTTCGATGAAGTTTAACCACTTGTGGCTAAGGGAAGAGGAATACAAAATTCTAGTTTTGTCATTGTGGACTATGTTGACAAAAGAAGATGGTAGGTCACACACGCAACAATTTCCTACCAACTTGGATACAATTAAAAAATCCACCACATCCTGGGTAAAATCCTTTAACCAGAAATCCCTTGCTCATCACCAGGAGGTAGAAGAAAAAATAGGATCGCTCTTTATGGATAGGAAGGCATGCACCTTGTCAAGTGAAGAAGAATCAACCCTATGTGAGTTAATGAAAAATAAACATGATTTAATATCAAAAGAAGAAACAAAATGGCAATTGAAGAGAAGAGAGACATGGTTAAAGGAGGGTGATATTAACACCATTTTTTTTCACAAATATGCTAGCTACATAAAGTTAGTCAACACAATTCGAGACATAAAGGATCAAAATGGAAGGATTGTTTCTTCCTTTGAGGAAAAAGTTGAAGCCAAAAAAGGTTTATTTTCCAACCTTTTTAAAGAACGAGTCGGGTGTCGTATTCATGATATTCTAAAAGTCCTTAAGATTTTCCCGAAGTCCATAACAAAGGAGATGAACGAATTGCTTCTTGCAGATATTTTTGATAAGGAAATTCTTTCAACTTTGAATTCTTTCTATAAGTGTAAGAACCCAGGTCCCAATGAGCTAATTGTCAAGTTTTATTTATGCTTCTATGATATGTTAAAATTGGATCTTATAAAAGTGGCCAAAGAAGCTCAAAATCTTGACAAGATATGGAGCTCGTTCAACTCGAATTTTCTAGCCTTAATCCTGTTTTGGCTACCTTTGAGAACTTTAGACCTGTATCCTGTTGTAATCTGATATACAAACTAATAGCAAACATAATCACAAATTTCTTTAAGCCTATTCTTACTGAAATAATATCAGAGGAGCATTATGGATTTCTCTATAAAAGACAAATCCATGATGCAGTTGTGATTACTCAAGAGGCTAGGCATTCTATCAAATCCCAAAATCTCTCTTCTATAGTAATGAAGCTTGACCTTTCCAAGGATTATGATAAGGTAAGATGGACTTTCACCAGGTTAGCATTGATCCAATTGGGAATGAACTTAAAAATGGTCAATCGGATTATGGGGTTCCTAGAGTCTTCCTCCTTTGTTGTTCTTACCAATAGTTCTCCGTCAATAGTTTTCAATCCCTCTAGGGGTTTACATTAGGGGTGCCCATTACAATCATCTTTCATTTTCATCACTGTTGTTGAGGTGCTCAATATGCTTGTCAAAAACACTCGAAGGAGGGGAATTCTAAAAGGTCTAAAAATYACCAGTTATGAAATTCTTACTCATCTCCTTTGTGTTGATGATGTTATTATTTTTGGTGCAGGAACAAATCAGGCATTTCATGCCTTGAAAGTTATTCTRGACTCTTTTTGTATGGAAACGGGGATGCAAATAAATCTCGATAAGTCAAATATGCTATTTTGTGATCTACAGGTGGAAGTTTTGGAGAAGCTTGATACTATTMTTTCTTATGCTCTTAAAAACATAGAGGTAGGTCTCGAATACCTGGGTTTTGAGATAAAACCCAACTCTTATCATCATGAAGACTGGTTATGCCTCATAAAGAAAATTCAAGCAAGGGTCTCATCGTGGGCACATCAATGGTTATCTATAGGGGTCGATTAGTTCTGATCAAATTAGTTCTAAGTAGTATTCTTGTGTATTGGGTGTCTATAGTAAATTCCAAAAGGAATTTTATCCAAGATCAGAAAAATTTGTTTCCATTTTCTTTAGGTAGTTCGTAAGGACTCAGGTGGAATCCCCCTAGTAAAATAGTCGAAGTTAGAAATGCCAAAGGAGTTAGGCAGATGGGGAATAAAAAAGATTTTATTGTTCTGTAGGTTCTTAGAAGGTAAATTACTGTGGAGGTTAATTCATAATACGTTGTTATGGGTCAGAGTGATGACTTCTAAGTATTTAGCAGGAAATTTTGTCATGGAGTGGATAAGAATGCTAAGAAAAAATATATCCAATAGCTCTATTTGTTGGAAGGCGATGTCTGGAGCCTTCCCATTAATTGGTGATTGGTTATGTGGCAGGTGGGTAATGGGAAAAGCATAAGGATTGGAGAGGACCCTTGGGTGAATTTAGGTCATGGCCATAAACTTTCCAACAAGTTGCTCTTTGAATTACATGATCAAGGAAATTTTAAATTATGGGATGCTCAATCGGAAGATCTCAACTTTATAAGGAGAAGTGTTTGGAAGTCAACAACTTTTTTAAGGCTTGAGGTGTAACATACCCAACCACCAAGGCTAGGTCATGCCAAACAAAACTCTCAGTCTTACGACTCTAATACCATAGTGTAATGTTCCCCAACTCAAACAGGGGATATTACGGTGCATAATACACATAAAATTAGAAGCATCTAAAGCATGCTAATAATCGACATGAAATGCGACTAAACCGCTCATTACAACAACATATAAGTCATTTTCATTTACACAGAGTTCATGCACAACAATAACACATGTAAATATCTCGGTACAAAATAAAACACTTATCTTTAAACAAGAATCGTGCAACCCACTGCTTGGGACGGACGTTCCACCCAACAATAGACTAACTGTTCCAAATCTCAACAACTAGTCACCCCTAAGCCGAGGCTAGTATTCCACAAAAGAGGGTGGTCTCTCACAATCCACTCACAGCTCATAAAACTCATAATCCAACTGATATTCTCTTTCAACTATCCCAATTTTTCTACCAGCTCTATTCCTCCTTACCTTCCCAACCCAAGGAATGCACCATTCGTTTATCAGGGATCACCCAAGGAATGTACCATTCATTTATCAGGGATAACCCAAGGGATGTACTATTTGTTTATCAGGGTTAACCCAAGGGATGTACCATCCATTTATCAGGGATAACCCAAGGAATGTGCCATTCATTTATTAGGGTCTCTTTGGCACAGGTAACTAGGAATCTCTCAGTTGGGAACTCAAGGGAACTTGATACTAGGAAAACTATCAACAAACCAACAACAAATACTTGTTGTTTTAGTGCAACTCACACATAAGTTCACTTTTCAGGCCTGAAAACCTATCTCTTCATTTTTCCATCTCCAATTCGCTCTAGTTATGATCCAGTTACGCTCCAGAGTTTGCCCTCCATGGTTGCACCAACTTCAAGCTCTCTTTCTTTCCCTCTCCTTTTTCTTCCCATGCACACCACTTGACTGACTAAAATACTACTTATGTAAAAACTGTTGTCCCAACCCATACAAGTTTCCTCTCTTGTGGATTGCCTTTATTGACTCACACTCTTCCCCAAGATGATTCTACTCAACCCCCATGTGTCCAATAACTCTGGGATGTGACCACTCACACCCACCCTCTTACATGTATTCAATGATTGGCTTTGGGAACACTCAATCATAAATGGGAGGGTTTGTATACAATAAGCAAGTTCAGGAAAATGGGTTAAATTAATATACATGGGTATTTCCCCTTTGGACCCCTCTTGGCCATTATCTGTATACTTCCCTCTCTTGTGGATTAATTCAGCCGCCATCTATTGTACATGTCCCCTTAACAGCTGGCATCCCATTTTAATTATTAAAACATAGAGATACAATTCACATATTGCATCGGCTTGTCATAGCCACATTAAATAAATATGGGTTCTTCGTCCAAACCAGTGTTACTAGAACCGGTAAAACCGACCGATCTGACCGGTTCACAGGGCTTACCGGTTCAAACCGCTTTTGACCGGTTCTATACAAAACCGATTTTTCCAGGTTTTTTTTTTTGTATGGCTGGAAAAGTGAGGGGATTTGCAATTATTTTTTAAAAAGTAAAAAAAAAGAGACTCAACCAACAAATTTTGACAATGAAGACCTTTCCTCGATGGATTTGGATCCCGAGACACATCAAGAGAATGTGTGCACTGATGTTGCAATTGTATCTTTACCTTCTGGACCAGGGGAATCAAGCCAGGCTCGAAATCCCCCTGTTGAGTCTACTCATGTTGAGGATGTATATGATGACTTTGAGTCTGAGTCTTAGTCCAAGTCTGAGTTTTAGTATGCAGATTTAGACTATTATATTGTGTATTCTCTACTCTCTAGCTTCTAGCCTAGACTCTAGAGTTATTTTTGGACTTTATAGGCCATTTAGAGCCTTTTTGATAAAGTATTTTGATTCAGAATCCAGATATTCATACGACTATGGAGTACTGTTAGTGCTATTTTGGTTTTATACAACGTTACTTGTTATATATATATATGAGGAAATTTGCAAATTTTTGTATACTGGTTTGGATTCACATGGATGCACATGAATATGTATTTTTTTTTCAAAATTTGAATATTTTATGTATTTTTAGTGACCAGTTTTTTGATCCGGTTTTTTTTCTGGTTCCGATTTTTTGGGTCGACCGGTTCAATGACCGGTCCGGTTCTAGTAACCTTGGTCCAAATCCACTGAATTACCAGCCTAATTCACATTTATACAATTACATTATAATTCATAGGGATTAGAACTGGGGATGTTACATACCCTTCCCCTTATTTTTTCACTATCCTCGGTGCACGACACCCTATAGGTGTAATTTCATTTTACAATTCTGACTCCCCAACCAATAATCATCATATAGGCTCTTTGGACCGAAATCACATAGACATTCCAGCCTAAACAAATTACACAAGCACTCTATCCCCAATACCACTGATACATAGGTACTCCAACCCCCAAAATCATAAATATAAAGGCACCCTAGCCCGAAACATATACATAAGTCACTGACATTCTCCTACAACTATCCTGATTTTTCTACCAGCTCTCTTCCTCCTGACCTACCCAACCCAAGGAATGCACCATTCATTTATTAGGGATAACCCAAGGGATGTACCATCCATTTATCAAGGATAACCCAAGGAATGTGCCATTTGTTTATCAGGGTTTCCTCGGCACAGGTAGGTAGGAATATCACTACTGGGAATTCAAGGGACTCATTGCTAGGAAAAATATCAGTAAAATAAGCAGTAGCAACCTTGTTGTTGTAGTGAAAATCACACAAGAGTGCACTCTTTAGGCTTGCCAAACTGGTTCTTCTGCAACTATGACAACTTGCTTTTTCAAGCTATACATACCATCTAGGCCCATGCATCCCTTTCACTGATATACAGTTCCTTAAGCGATCCATCATTTGCCAAGGTGTTCTCTTGCAGACAAATGCCAACTTGCTACTCGATTTCCACTAGCAATATACAACCTATGGAAATCATCCTATCTGCGTCAAATGCATATAGTTAATATGAGACATCATCATACAAGTTTTTATTATAAAATTTCCAATCTGTTTTACCCAGGAAATCAAAATTCCAAACATGAGTTTTCTGCTCATAATTGTTTGGCTCTTGCAGCAACATATATCAATCATCCCTATGGCTTACACCACTACCATATCCAAGACTATTCTTCCTACAATTTTCTCAATTTCCATGCAACCAAACAAATTGTTAGCATATCATAACAAATTCCAATTATAAAATTTTCAAATCTGCTTATATAGGAAAATAAAAATTCCCATGCATGGGATTTCTTCTCATTATGTTTGGCTCTTGCAATGGTATATACTAGTCTTCCTTATGGGCTTACATTATTTCCATATCCAAGACTATTCTTCCTGCAATTTTGTCAAATTTCTTGCAACCAAACACGTTTTTAATATCTCATGCACAATATTTGCATTCAGTCCATGAAGTGATTTTTAGAATTATGGTAATCTAAAAAATTCCATCACTTCCAACTATTATTCATATTAAAAACAAAATTAATCGATTAATTAGATTATCTAGAATGGAACTAGCATTCACTGTATACACATTATCATCACACCAAGATTTTCATAATGCAATCAAACTTTACCAATAATTAAAACCACTATGTCAATAATCATGGCCCCATCTACACAATGCATCCTTGCATTGACTCTGGAATACCCTATGTTCATGTAATGTATTCACCGTGTGAGTTAGAAAGTATGGCCCATTCCTCAATACCTCATCCAAACTCTTCCCCACAACCCGTTTGATCCTTTGTATACCTTCCTCTTCAACCTATACACAACACTAGGAACATCATCCCTTAATGCTATTTAGTGTAGGCAAAAAGGTTGCAGTCCAAACTTCAGTCACATAGGGGAAAACCATTATGCACTTAGATGACACTATATTCTTTCCATATACATTATCATCATGGCCTCACACATGACCATATCTAATGGTATTCATTTCTATAATAGGGGTAATGCCTCCTGACATAAATTGGTTATGTCCTCATAACCAACATAACACATTATGCAATTAGTTTTTCATAAATGCATTCAAGCAACAAATATTATTTTCATACTCAAGGCCTCCCGCCTTTACATCAATTCAAATTTTGAGATTCAACTAAGGGAATTCTTACCTCAATTCCATTCAACAATTATATGTCATAACAACCCCAAATGCATACCTGTATGACTAGCATCAATTTACTTGATGCTACTAGATCAACTGGTACTTTATAGAAGCTCACTGAATCTTTTTTTCCAATCTCTTAATAAACATTCCCACCATCCTCGTTTTGTCTTTATATGGATGGATACCATAAACAACAATATCATCAGGTTGTAATCATGTTTCCTAGATGCACAATCCATCTTTATTTTTATTCAAATATCTGATCCAAGTGGAAATCGGTGGCCACTCGCCTATTCCACTGGCTCAAAATAAGGGTTTCCACCTTGGTAGTTTTTCTACAGGTTTTCAGGCCCTAAACTTATGGGGCCGTTTTGAGGCCCCAAACAACATTTTTTGGGCCCACCAATGTCACAGTTTAAGCTTTAGCGAGAGTGTGATGACAAAATGTGTAGTCCTCGGATAAACCTTTCAAACGAGCTATCATGCACCCCA
The DNA here is from genome assembly GCA_032191745.1 of Picea mariana. Taxonomy (NCBI): domain Eukaryota; kingdom Viridiplantae; phylum Streptophyta; class Pinopsida; order Pinales; family Pinaceae; genus Picea; species Picea mariana. The sequence goes on from JASDQU010291892.1 coordinate 8,804, forward strand.
AACAAATATTGTATGCAAAATTTATGCCCTTAGGAAGTTGACATACCAACTACCCCGATCGGGGTCCACAAACCTTTTGGTGTTTCATCTTTCGGGGTTAGGGTTTTGGATTTTCTTTATGTTAAAAAGGCCTCTAGAGCCTCATTGTAAATATCATCATCTTCTTGCGAATAATCATAGTCATCACATCTCTTCTCAGAGATAAGTCACCACCATTCTAGTGAGTCATTCACTCTGTAATTTTACAGTTTCTGTACAATTTCTCATTAATACAAATTGTGCATTACTATATCTCTGTGTTTATTACAATATCTCTGAATATTTCATTGTTATATCTCCATCTTCATTTCATTCTGAAAATAATATGGATCAGTGGTATCAAAGCAGGCTACTCCTTTTCGTTTCTTAGTGCATGTCCCTAATGAGCTCAAGGTATAGAGAGTTGGGTCTCAAGCTAGTTTCTCTTGAGGACAAATTCTCTCGCCAACCCAAGTGGCCTCCCATGGTGGAAGATAAGAGGAACGAGGGAGCATAATATCCCATCAAGCTATTTCTCATTGAATCCCTCGCGCAACAGAGGAACGAGATGTTGGAAAAATTTTGCCAAATACTTCAATGATTGTCGACAATAATAGATGCGTCTTCGTCAAGCAGTCGATTTGGAGGTGATACTCCATTCAAGGTACAAGTTAATTTTGATATTCCCATATTTGAACGTCAGATCGATGCAAATGCTTTGGAAAAATGGTTAAATTTGCTAGAAGGTTATTTCTCTGTTCACAATTTTTCCGACAGAGAAAAGATCACTTTTGCGGTCCTTAAATATCTCCCCCATGTCAAACATTGGTGGGAAACTTACCAGGAGAAAAATTCCACAGAGGAGTTTGAAATATTTGGGGCTGAGCCCACTTGGGATTTTTTTATGGATGCAGTCAAGGAGAAATATAAATCTGTGGGAAACTATGATGACCAATACATGAGATGGATCACACTGCATCAAAAGCGGGACCAAACAGTTTCAGATTTCACAAACATATTCCATACCTTGCGCACCAAGATGGGTATTAAAGACTCTGAGCGACATCTGGTTCTAAAATACCATGGGGCTCTACATAGGTACATCTAAACCAAAATGGAGTTTCTGGACATCTCATCACTGGGAGCAGCTTATCGATATGCTGTCAAAATCGAGCAGAAATTTAAGCACCAGAACAAGGGAGACTTTGGGTTTTCAAATATGAAACAACCAAAGTATGGTAAAGGAAACCGTAATCCACAGAATAGCCAACCTCAAGACAACCAGTCCAAGCTGCAAGAAAAGAAGAACAATGGGAAAATGAAGAAGGACACTGGGAAGCGGTGTGACTTCCATAAAATCCCTTGGAACAACACCAATGAATGATGCTCGAAACAGTCATTGGTGTCTGAGATCAAAGAAATAGAGCCGATCCCTGACTCAGACTCTGAATCAGACAATAATAAAAGGTGATAGATAATTGATGCAAAAACCACTACTACTGTCATGACCACAACAATCCAACTAGAAGAACCAGAGGATCCTGAGGAGGGGGAGTGTCTTTTCCATTCACATATGTCGGTGAAGGGTACCTCGTTGCATTTTTTTGTTGATAACGAAATCCAGAAGAACCTCATCTCAGTAGAGGTCGTCAATCAGTTGTATTTCCCAAAAACACCACACCCGTAGCCATACAATATCGGATGGCTCCGCCAAGGATGAGATCTTCGTGTCAGCCAACAATGTCGCCTGCCATACGACATCAATCCCTTCAAGGATCAGGTACTTTTTTATTTTTCCCCACTAGAAGTCTATGATGTTCTATTAGGCTAGCCATATATGTGGAGGTGTCATGCTCTTTATGAGTCTCGACCTCGTAGCATCATTGTTACTCTTGGGGGTCAACCCTCTAGGATACCAGAGGTAGTTTCGACTGTTGTCCCAACAAAACAATGCCACAAAATAATCTCTCATACCACAAATTTTAGCCTCTTCACAACCTAGTCATAAGAGAAGGACGCTGCAAGCACTTCAGCCTCGGACCAAGACCCTTCTATCTAGAAGAAGTAGATAAAAAATATTGTAGAAGAGAACGAAGATATTCCTACTACACCTACGGTGTGCCTCCACACTTCCCAGTCAAACCAAGTTATGATAAATACCTTCATGTTCTTCATGCTGCATCTTCACCGAAAGATTCCTCCCATACTCTGGCAGATCATGCAACTAGATTGGTTAAATATATCCAACCCCTCCAACAACAGGTTCATAACAACCTTCAACAAGCTAAGAAGCACAATTTTTTCAGCAAGGCACACAACTCAGCAAGGTTCATATTCAGCAAAATATTCCACATGGACTTCACACAATGGATACCATTGCTTCCTAAGGGGGGAGGATTGATCCAGGTGGAAATCGGTGTCCACCCACCTATTTCACTTGCTCAAAACAAGGGTTCCCACCTTGGCAATTTTTCTATAGATTTTTGGTTCCTAAAATTTCGAGGTTGTTTAGAGGCCCTAAACAATGTTTTTTTGGCCTGCCATAGTCACATTGTAGGATTTATCCATAGTGTGATGTTAAAATGTGTATTCCTCAGATACAACTTTCAAACGAGCTATTGTGCGCCCCAAACAAAAATCGTATGCAAAAGTTACGCCCTTAGGAAGTTGTCGTACCAATTACCCTCATCAGGGCCCGCAAACCTTTTGGCATTTCATCTTCCGAGGTTAGGGTTTTGGATTTTATTTATGTTAAAAAGGCCTCTAGAGCCTCATTGTAAACATCATCATCTTCTTGTGAATGAGCGTAGACATCACATCTCTTCTCAGAGATAAGATGCCACCATTCTAGCAAGTCATTCACTCTGTAATTTTACAGTTTCTGTACAATCTCTCATTAATACAATTATGAATTACTGTATCTCTGTGTTTATTGCAATATCTCTGTATATTTCATTTTTATATCTTCATCTTCATTTCATTCTTAAAATAATCCAGATCAATATATATCAGTAGACTACTCTTAGTCTATATTCATGCCACCAACATGTTCATGCATGCCTACATGCACAAACACACATCAATATGCAACAAGTATTTGATATTTCATTCCTATCTTAAGCACATGCATTCTATCTTTATTCTATGCATTATGCACCAATTCTACCATGCACTCCAATGCATATCTATTTCAATTTTAATTAAATTATTTGATTGTCATTGTAGATGGTTGTCCCTAAACTCCTATAGAACCTTGCTACCATGTGCACTACCATTTTTCTTAACTGTGCATCACTGACCCCTATTCTACACCTGCTAGCCAACCCTTACTTGGCCATTCTGCATTTCTAGCCACTAGGTCCACTAGTGTTGTCATCTCACAACTGTAACTTCATTTATGTTAAAAAATACCATCCCAACATCTTTTGGGCTATAATTCTTAATATTCATAGTGTTGTAACATGCACTAATCTCGCTGAATATTAACACTGCAATCTAATTAGCCACTTCCATTTTCTTGACCACATTGGTCTTGAAACACCATTATTATTGATTGACATTTCAATATTTAGAAATATTTCTTTTATGTCATCTTTCTAATACTCCTTGCCATCCATGGCTTAGTTCAATTTTAAGTATTTTTTTTTTCACTTCATTAAGTGATTCATTGTGAAACACTACTTGGCCACTCAAGACCACACTACTCCAAATGAAAAAGCCACACTTCTCCATTGTTCCTGTACTCTACTTTTTCTCTACACCTTGATAATAAAGGCAACTCTCTTTCTTATGTGCTTTTTAGACAGGAGTTGCTAGATCATATCTAACAATCCCTTCTTCTTGCACTCATAGATGACTCTTCCACTTCATGAGTCACACCTCATCTCATGATGTCCTTTTTCATCCTCTTGCAGCAAGATTGACCTCTTTCCTATCCAATGGACAATGAAATTAATCTAGAACAAAACTAGACAATGCTCAATGGTGTGTTATTATCCTCTTTCTAGAAAGTCTTTTTCACACAACACTCTCTACAGAGTGATCTTCTGCCTAATGGAAATGTCAGGTTACTAAGCTTAACATTTGTTTATGTGTCAAAAATATTTCACTTCAAGTGTGCCTCTAGGCTTATGCCTACATACTATCCTAAGCATCTGCAATCTTAATTACACAACAATCACCTTTGGCACTCACCTCTATCATTGGGAAGGTTTCTCCAAACTTTGGCACTATTTGGAAAAATCTTCACATAAGGTAAACACGTGGCTCTTGGAATCCAATTCCACTTTTCGTTACTTGTCTTGTAGCTCGTTATCGCCTCAACCAAATTCTACAAGATCTCCTATGTTTCCATTACTTTGATATTCAATCCTAGGCTTGAATCTACCTGATTATACCTCTAACTTTGCACCATGTGCAAGTAACCACTTTTGTTAGAATTATGCATAGTATATCAATTTTGTCAATTAATGTTGCAGGTTAGTATTTATTCCAATTGATGAAGGACACAATGAACCAAATTAAAAACATGATTTCCTTAGATGCATTCCTCTTTGAAACATTTTTCCGATGACTATACCCATGCCTCAATCTGAGTTTTGAGCGAAAAGTTACGATATTTACATGCTTCCCATTCCACTCTTCTTAGTGCCACAATAATCTCTTTTATCACTTTCTGAGCAATTATATTGCCGAATTTAATATTATGGGTTGAAAAATGTCTTCTACTCCTCAATACTTTTCCAATGACTATTTGTTTTCTCAAATCTAAGCTATGAGCTGAAAGTTATGGTGGAAAAACAATGAAGGAATATTCATTAGCACGTGCAACATAGTAGCAACGCTGAGCAACCGTCTGATCATTCCTTGATTAGATCTTCTCCATTGATTTGTCTTAATGGATTCACCACATATCTAAGTCATATCTCTTCTTCATACCTTACATGAACCCGCCACCAACACTTAGCTTCTTTTTCCTTCACGGACTCACATACTCGTAATATTGTAACCTTTCTTTCATAATTCCGTCCAAGAAGTCTCAACACTTAACCATTTTTCCATCTACGCAGACTCACAGACTCATAATCTTGTAACCTTAATTTTAGAATTCCATCCGAGAAGTCTCAACACTTAACCATTTTTCCATCTACGCGAACTCATAATCTTGTAACCTTCATTTCATAAGTTCATCCAAGAAGTCTCAACACTTAACCATTTTTCCATCTACGCGGACTCGCAGACTCATAATCTTGTAACCTTCCTTTCATAAGTCCATCTAAGAAGTCTCAACACTTAACCATTTTTCCATCTACGCAGACTCACAGACTCACAAACTCATAATCATGTAACCTTCCTTTAACACATATTTCATTAAATTTGGAAATATTTAGTGGATCTAGAATTTTAGAACTTTATCTAGATTGAGTTTTTTCAAAAAAGGAATTAGAAAATCATTTAATTCACTACTTTGAATGTATACATTCAACATTTTTTTGTTATAAAGGTATCATTATAAACTCTCATGTATCATTATAATTTATTCCCATTATTAT
>JASDQU010291893.1:2156-14220 GCA_032191745.1 Picea mariana
GTACCAATGTAATTATCATACTCTTCAATTTTATATTCTTTATTTTTTTAACAAATCTACTTGTAACTTTGTAAGTGAGGTGATGTACTTTCAGTGTATGCCATGCGCAACAGAAACCTGAAACGTATAAATGGAAACGATAATGGTAGAATATTCATTTCTACATTTTTTCACTGGTTGGAAAGTAGAAGAATGTAGAAATGAAGATGAAGATATTTCGTCATGTATTTTATTTTTGCTGCAGGAACTCCAAAATTCCGCCAGCTCGCATGGATGAGGATAGTATCCTAAAGCTCCGACAGAGAGGATAAAATAATTGAAGAAAGAGTAATTAGAAGGGTCAAATGATTGATTCCGTTGAACGATTGACTGAACTAATTACTATTTCTTTAGATAATCTTCATTCTTTCTTCCAGGGGTTCATGATATTATCCACATACCTGGCGGATTCTGCAACTGTTGCAGAAAAGGATACAACACTAAATTTTCCATATCAGAATCTTCCTTGTACTCTTTTCTACTTTTCAACGGGTATAAATGAAGATTCTTATATTCTTGTCTTGTCTTCCATTTTTACGTTTAAATTTTCTGCTGGCATGGCTGCATTCAATGAACGTATGTTACCTCTTTTACAAGCAGAGAAGATTTGCCTGGAATCCCCATTTGGGCTCTATTGAATCCCCAGTGAAGAATGTCCTCCACCTGCATGCCTATAGAACAGTGGCTGAGAAGAAACCATCATGAGTAACAGTAGTGTTATTATCATGAGATGGATTGAGATGTATTTATTGGGTGTGTGAATGTATGTATATTTGTGAAAAAAATTGCAGTTATATAATTTTTAGTTAGTTAAATAAATTAGGGAGAAAATCTCTCACAAACAACTAGATTTAACAAATCCAAACTAACTCTTAAGTAAGCATTAATTCTAACACCTTCCCTTAATGTTTACATCACAAATAACAATACTGAAATCAGAAATAACAATAACAATACTGAAATCACAAATAACAATGCATAAAAATATATTGTTATTTGTTATTTAAGCATTAAAGTATATTGTTATTTGTGAATTAAGCATTAAGGAGGATGTTAGAATTAATGAGTTGGTTTGAATTTGTTAGATTTAATTGGTTGTTAGAGAGATTTTCTCCAACTATTAGATCATATTTATGTGTGTAGTTGAGATATTCTCTCTTGAATTTGTTGTGTAGTTGAGAAATGTATAAATAAATATAATTGAATAATAAAAGATAAATGAAAATAGTTTTTGGTGTGTATACAACATGACCAGTTTGAGATGAACACAATACCATATAGACAAGAAAATATTTAATCGCAGGATATTTCGTCACAATAATATTTATGTGTGTAGTTGAGATATTCCCTCTTGAGTTTGTTGTGTAGTTGAGAAATGTATAAATAAGTATAATTGAATAATAAAAGATAAGTGAAAATAGTTTTTGGTGTATATACAACATGACCAATTTGAGATGAACACAATACCATATCTGCAAGAAGATATTTCGTCTCACAGTAGAGTCAATTAGTGAAAAAAATTATAGAGTCAATTAGTGAAAAAAATTATAAGGATAGATTGCAGGGAAAAACATGAGGAATGGAATTGTTTGTTCTATTTTATTTTTTCTAAGTAGAATTTCATAGACACCGCCATTTTAAAACTGTGCATTGTTTTTTTTTCCTTTTAAAACTCTGCATTGTTTTTTTTCCTTCTAGTATTCTTAACAGTGGCACAACATATGGTTTTCAAATACTAATCTATAGTTAAACATAATGATCTATAGTTAAACACACCGCCATTTTAAAACTGTGCATTGTTTTTTTTCCTTTTAAAACTCTGCATTGTTTTTTTTTCCTTTTAGTATTCTTAACAGTGGCACAACATATGGTTTTCAAATACTAATCTATAGTTAAACATAATGATTTATAGTTAAACATTTTGAAGGTTGTTAAATTTGATCAACTATAATTAATTAAAATTAATTATAGTTAATTATATTCAACCAAATTTAAATATGATGCTTATTGCATTACAACAAATAAACATGAAATTTGGAAATTTGAGAAGTGTCTTGCATTACATTGTTAAGATGCAATGTACAATTTTTGGTCGTTAGGGGCTAGCTCTCTTGTAGTACACAAAAAAATTAAAATTAATTTCGTTTGTACACGAAAATATAAAATCAAACTTTGATAATTATATAATTATTATGAAAATTAAAATTAATTTCGTTTGTACACGAAAATATAAAATCAAACTTTGATAATTATAAAGTTTATGATTTTTTTTATTTAATTGTTATTTTTAAAATAATTTTTTAAAACTTTCTATTTGCTCAATGTCCAATTTTTATCCTTAATAAAGAATCACATTGATAAAATATTCTTATTCTTCAATTTTTTTTAACAAATTCTATTTTCTTTAATGGAAAATATATACTTCTTTGTTCTTTTCAATCAAAAGTAGGTTCAATTCAGCTCCCTTACACTATTTATATGTGTTGCTATTGGATATTACAGATGATATTTAAGATTGCTTGATATCCATATACTTAACACTCACTGAAGCCTCGTCTAAGCTGCCACATGATGCGAGTTCAACATAGCCAAGTTGTTGTTACTCATTCAATTTAGCAATTTGCCATGTAATAAATGATTTCACACATTTGATGTGCATCTTTGAAGAAAGAAATGATCAAATATCAATATTTAAAATAAAAAGAAATTTAACATTTATATTATATGTAATGAGTTGTAATGGAATGAACAACAAAGTCCAAAAACTCATGACACAAGGTTGGTAGAGAACCAAGAGGTATTTATCTCCTACAATCATATAAAACATATATAAGTTTAGGGAACATCCACACGATTTGACTACAATATTTTTTGATGAATTGTCCGAGCAAAAAAACAACTTTGTAATACATCAATTGACATAAGAGTCATAATCATTTACTTCTTGCACTCCATTTTGCTGCGTAGAATCTTCTTCAATCTCCATTGGTGCAGCTTCAGGGTTCCCTTTCCCATTCTCTAAATTTCCATGATGAGGTGCAACTTAAATCTAGTTAATAGATATATAGACTGAATTGGTTGGGCAAAGACCAAACTTCTCAACAAGAGACATTCAATTTCAAGACTCTCAATTCTTTGGGTGAAGGAATGCTCCAAATCTTTGAGCTTAATCGATCACTGATGGAGGGTAGAGCGATTTGCCTATGAAATTTCCTCATGGCTCTTGAGAATTTGCTTAATCTCTCTACAAGAAATGTCCATGTCAAAATCAGATAAAAAACCCTTGTTTCCAGTATAACCACGCCACTCCCCACTTGGACGATTATTGTTGAAATTGTAAAAAATAAGGGAAGAAAGACTTATGACAAAAGAAAACTTCCAACTTCAAACATTCCTGCTATTTTTATTTATCACAACTGAGAAATTATGGGTAAATCCAAAGAGGATACTATTCAGAGTTCTCCCATTAACATATCCTCTAACAGTAAAGGGGGAATTGGAATAGGCTATCAAATTCTTAATATTGTAAGCCATATAAAACATAATTTTCCACAATTCTCACACTCCCAATAGAAGAGAATAAATACCCAATAGAAGGAATATCTACCTTATTAGTCTTTACCACATTGCAAGGAGAGTTGACAAAATAGAGACATGGGAAAGACAAAGGACTACACCCCAAACCCAAACCCCAAGAAGACAATGGGAAATTTGAGAAAAAGCGAATCCTGATGAAATTAGAACTAAGAGACTGAAACTCTCCAGAAATAAAGCTGATAGAGGAAAAAACCCCAGAGCGGAAGGGAGAACTATAGACAGGTCAAGACAGAAGCAAATCAACAATATAAAACCCACCATCACCCGTAACCTCTCCTTTCGAAATGTAGTAAAAAAATCGAATGAAATCACCCAAAGAGACAATTCTAACACCTATATTGTGCCATATAACAAAAATCCAATCTTGTATAAAAGATACAACATGACACAAACTCAACACAAAAGATTAACTTCTCAAGGAAAATTTAAAACAGATGAACTTGGAGACAAGAAGGAGGTTGGTTGGCTGAGAGTGGACATCCAACATCGAATAGAGAGCGCCCACTAACCTACTCCAATTGAATTCCAACATATCACAATAGGCATGATCTAAACCACACAACATTAAATGCAAAGCACCATCCATACTCCAGAAATACCATTGCTCACACAAACTCACCATAATCTAGGCAATAACTCCAAATGGAATATAACGAACATGACAATCGTAAAAACACTCGAATCGAGGCATCAAATTTCACCCTTTCCAAAATTTCAATAATCTTACCATGGATTAAGGTATATGAAGAAAGTCCAATCCCCCATTAACCACAATTTCTCCCTCCCCTAGGGTTGATCCATGTTTTTCCAAATTGTTCGACGTGCTATTATGCTCACGTAAAATGTGAAAGACGTTAGTTTCAAGTTTAGATTGATTGATAATATCCCTAATCACTAACATGGAGGCCCTCGAAATGATGATCTTTTGTAAAAAAAAAATCTTTGCCAACCTAATACCTTGCCACAAAGCATACACTTCAACTGAATTATTTGTGACCTTGCATAATCCCTAGGCATACTGGACCAAAGGATTTCCTCTGGGATCACTAATTAACCCACCCCCCCCTGCACTTTCCTCCCCGGGGTTATTCCTGGAAGCCCCATCAAAGAAAAGGATATTAGAGTGCTTATGGGAAATCCACTCCTTAAATTTTGAATTGGACAACCTCATAACCCACTTTGGGTTTTTATTCCTTATTTTTTTTATCTTGATTCTTGAATTTTTTTAGACTCAAATAGACACAAACATAGTCACCAAGATGAAATGGAGAGGGTAACCTTTGGTGATCATGGAACTCCTCGTACTAAGCTTTGGACTGTTGAAAAATGGTATGAATTCAATGATGGACATGCTTGTTTGAGATGGTTCACTGTAACTTTGGAGATTGATTTGTAGATTAAATTACAAAGAGAGATGGACTTGAATTTTTCTATTGTATTAGCTCTAGTATTTGGTATTGAGAGAAAGGAAGGTTACATTGAGGGTTTTGAGTTATCCTCTTATCCTTTTGGCCATCCATATGGGGTTGGAAGGTGGTGGATTTGGTAAGCTTGGTGTCGAACAGTGACCAGAGGCTGGACCAAAATGTTCTTAGGAACCTGTTGTCCTGATATGATATGATGGTATGTGGTATCCTAAAGTCTACCCACACCCGTTCGAAGAAGAGCTTGGCAGTGGCCTCCACTGTGATATTCTTCTTGCAGGCTGTTAGGATGGTCATCTTAGCAAATCGATCAACCACTACAAAAACATATTTGTTTCCCTTCTTGGTTGAAGGATGGCTCGACATATAGTCCATTGAGATAGATTCCCATAGTCTGTCGGGAGTGGGCAAAGGGGTGTACATGACTTTCTTCTTAGTGGTCGGTTTGGTAATGACGCAAGCATTGCATGACCTTATATACTTGCTGACGTCTTGGCACAATTTCAGCCAATAGAAATGATTTTTTATTATTGCCATGATGTTTTCCATGCCAAAATGTCCTACCATCCAACTATAGTGAGCTTCCCAAATTAGATTCTCACGCTTACTTGAAGGAACACAAAGGTGGCCCAAATGGCATAACAGTTCGTACTGAAGATGAAATTCAGTGACTATCACACTTGTTCCCAGCATCTGGTAAGTGGTAGAGAAGTCAAGATCTCTCTTGTAGAGTTGGGACCACTCGGATGCCTCATGGCTAGAGGTGTGGAACACCATGGTTAAGGATGAAACTGGAGGTCGACTGAGGCAGTCATTGACACGATTGGTGCTCCCTGTATTATATTTGATGTTGAGATGGACTTGATGCAAGTATGTGGATCACTTTTGATGGAGGTCGTTCTGCAATTTTCCTTGTGTTTGTATGAACTGCAGAGGCTTGTGATCAATGTGGATGAGTGTCTCCTTCCAAAGAATGTAGTGCTTCCATTTCCGGTAGGATTGTACAATGGAATTCATTTCTTTGTCATAGGTGGGGTACTTACGAACGACATATGATAGTGTCTCACTATGATATTCCACTGGATGACCATCCTAAGTGAGAACTGTGCCCACAACATAGTTTGAGGCATTGATCTCAATCTCAAAAGGTTGTTGCAGATCGGGTAAGGAGAGTACTGGAGTTGAGCACAAGTGATTTTTCATATCATCGAACGCTTGTTGTTGTGACTTCCCCCACACAAATTTTTCCTTTCCACCACCCTTGGTCACTTTGCTGGGGGCCTATGCAATATGGGAGAATCCCAACACGAACCTACGATAGAAGTTGGAAAGTCCTAAGAAACTTCAAATCTCATTTATTGTGGTTGGGACTGGCCACTCACAAATGACTTGGATCTTGGCTGGATCCACATGCACACCATGCTCATCAATAATGTGGCTTAGGTATTGGACCCTGTTCATTCCAAAGGAGATTTTTTCCAAGTTAGAATATAGATTGTGTTGTCGCAGAGTGTGAAGGACATGTTGAATATGCTACAAGTGTTCCACCCAATTCTCGCTGAAGATGAGGATATCATGCAGATATACCACCCAAAAATAATTGGTGAAAGGCCGCAATATATCATCCATCAATATCATGAAAGTTGTTGGAGCATTTGTCAAACCAAAGGGCATGGCTAGCTATTCTAAAAGACCTTCTTTGGACTTGAAATCAGTCTTCCATACATCAATCTTTTCTATTGGGACCTCATGGTAGCCAAACTTTAGGTCATTCTTACTGAAAAACTTGGTTCCCTTATGATGGTCAAGAAGGTCGTCAATTCGGGGAATTGGGTACCGATTCCTGACTGTGATTTTTTTTAGGGCCCTATAATCAATGCAGAGTTTCCAAGTCCCATATTTATTTTGCACCAGTAAAATTGGGCTCTCGTAGAGTGAGGAGTTGGGTCAGATGTGCCCATTTTGAAGAAACTCTTCGATTTGTTGCTTTATTTCCTCATTTTCCATCTGAGAGCGGTGATAGACTGGCCCATTGGGTAGAGGTGCACTAGGGGTTAGATCGATTGAATTATTTACTTGACAGTGCAGTGGTACCCTAGTGGGTGAGGAGAAGATGTATTTGTATTTTTCCATGATATTTTCTACCCGCTTTTGGTGCATGGAGAGGCCCTGTGCAGAGGCGATGGATGTGGCTGTGACCTTCTATTCACTTTGAGAGAAAATCATGAAGAATAAAAATTTCCTGGTTTGGGAAATGACCTTCCTGCATTGCTTAGCAGAGATGAAAGAAATGGAGGTATGCGGTGCTACCTCTGGTATCTTGTACAATTGTCTACTCAAGGTAATAAAAACACTGTGAGGTCTAGACTCATATACAACATGTCGTTTCCACAAGTATGTTTGGCCTAAAAGAACACCACAAACTTCAAGGGGGGAAATATCACACAATACCTCATCCTTGAAGGGATTGATGTCGTAGGACATGCGACACGGTTGGATGGCACATAGATACATTCCTTGGAAGAGCCAGCTGATGGTGTAGGGTTGTGTGTGTGGTGTCATCGATGGATTCAACTACTTGATGAACTCTATTGAGATTAGTTTATTTTGACTTCCACTATCGAAAATGAAATGCAGCGGAGCAACCTTCACCCACATCTGCAAGTGAAAAAGGAAATCACCTTCCTCCACTTCTTCTGGTTCACTTGGTTGGACCTTGGTGGTAGAAACAATGGCACTAGGTTCTACATCAATGATCTGCTTCCTCTTATTTGGATTTGATTCAGAGTCTGAACCTACCTACGATTCTGATTATTTTATCTCGACCACCAATGACTACTTTGAGCGGCATTCATTGGTGTTGTGCCAAGGGATTTTATGGAATTCACACCACTTCCCAGTGTCTTTCTTTGTCTTCTCATTACCCTTATTTGTTAGCATCTTGGACTGGTTGTCTTGAGGGGGTACATCCTTTTTATGTTCTTTGTTCTATGGGTTGGGGCCACCTTTTCCCTACTTCTACTATGAGGAATTTCCAGATCCAAACTCCCACTTTTTCTATTTAAATTCTACTTGATTTTGACAGCATATTGATAAGAAACGCCCAGTGATGATATGTATATAAACTCCATTTCTGTTTGGATGTATCTATGTAGAAAATCGTGGTACTTTAGCACCAAATGTTGTTCAGAGTCTTTGATACTCATCTTGGTGTGCAACGTATGGAAGATATTTGTGAAATTTGGTACTGTCTAATCCCTTTGTTGTCGCAGTGTGGTACATTTCGTATACTGGTCATCATAGCTTCCAACAGGGTAGTATTGTTCTTTAATAGCATCCCTGAAAGAATACCAAGTAGGTGCAACCAAAAATATTGCAGATTCCTCAATGTCCTTTTTCTCACAGTGAGTCTCCTACCAATCCTTGACATGGGGGATAGCCTTAAGAAGTGCAAAGGTAATATTTTCTCTATTGGAAAAATTATGGACTGAAAAATACCCTTCTAGAAAATTCAACCATTTATCTACAATATCCACATCTATCTGACCTTCAAATAAGAGGATATCAAAATTGACTTGTACATTGAAGGGGGTGGCGCCTCCAAATTGGCCTCTTGATCAAGATGCGTCACCTATTGGTGGTCGTTGAAGGATCTGTGCAAAGTTATCCATCATCTCGTTCCTTTGTTGCACAAGGGCTTCCTTGAGCAACAATTTAAATGAATCTCCTTCTCCATCGTCTCTCTTTTTTTCTGCCATGGGAGGTCTTCATGATCGAAAGGGACGGTTTTGCAAGGGCTCAACTACTTCGATTCCCAACTCCTTGTACCCTGACCTCATTGGGGACATGCACAAAGAAACAAATAAAGAGAAGACCACTTTGATACCAATGATCTAGATTTATAAATTGAACAAAATGAAGTACAAATGTATAGAAAATAAACTCATAGAGATATAGTAAAACATGTCTTATATTAGTAAAGAGAACTTGTTGAAACTATAAAAATGCAAACTAAAACAAACTTGCTCGAATGGTGGATACTTATCTCTGAGAAGAGATGTGATGGCTATGTTGATTCGAAAGAAGATGAGTACAATGAGGCTCCCAAGGCCTTTTTAACATAAAACATAATTGAGAAAAACCTAAACATCCAAAACCCTAACCTCGGGAGATGAAACACCAAAACTTTTGTGGGCCCCGATGGGGGTAGTTGATACGTCAATTTCTCGAGGGAATAACTTTTGCATACAATATCCATTTGGGGTGATCGATACACTGTTGGAAAGGTATAGCTGAGGAGTATGTATTATGTTTTTCCTAGCATTTTCCTTTGTATACAATCTAGGAACTTCCAGCCCCAAAAAACATTGTTTAGGGCCTCAAAACGGCCCCATAAGTTTGGGACCAAAATAACTATAAAAAATATTGCCTGTTATCGCACAGTTTGTAGCTAGGAGTAAAGGCTATAAGGTAGAAGGACAAACTGGTGTAACAGGTACCTATCCCACCCAATGTCACCACGATGGGTAGGTTCTTTCTCTTTAGGGAGGTTAGGCCCATGAGAGACGTCCCCGGTGACCTGGGGTTTTGAAGAGGCAAAAGGTTAATAGGATGAAGATAAGTTTTTCCCCCCTTCACAAATTACCACCAATCAAAAGTTTCGGCTAAACAACCATTAATAAAGTAAAACCCAATGAAGAGTACCTGCCTGGAACAAGACAACAACAAATTGATACTTGCAAGCTTATTTCAATGGGTTAGTACTTCATATCAATCAAGAACTATCTGATATTCAATATAAGCAATTTGAAAATAAATGTTGACGAAGTCAATGTTTACACAATAGAAATGAATATATAATGTCACTTCACCAATAAATACTAGAACGATGTGGGATTCAATGGGATCAATCAACACTTTATTAAATGAATGGTTTCAACCATCATTCAATTGCTCATAAAGTAAAACCTTGCTGCATTGAGATGAAATAACCAAGAGTGACGTCAACAAATTAGGGTTAGTAGGTTAGGGTTAGTGTAGTTAGGGTTTTAAATTCAAGTTTTGAGAGTGTTTGTATCAAATTCTTACTTCAACGCTGGAGGTCTTAGGATCAATGCCTTAGGGTTAAATGGAGTCAATTATGAAGGATGCAAGAGTTGAAGGGGGTGAGATTTTAAAGGACTAGAGGGATAAGTTTTGAAGTGCTACTAAAGCAAGGATTCAAAATCATAACCCTAGGGGAGAGAGGCTCACTCCAGTGTTGCTAATGCAAGGCCTCGTGCTCTCTCCTCCTTCCCGACAAACAACTAGCTAAAATGAAAAACAAAGTCAAGACAAGAGGGCTTAAAGAGAGAGAGTGTTGCTAAGGCAAGGCTATTTCATCAAACCCTAAAAGAAAACGGCCCCAGGTGTAGATGACCTAGGCCTGGGACGTCCTCTTCCTCTTGAAGTCAAAATGGTACGGCTAGCTAAAGGGAAGAAGAAAAAGGAGTGTAGCTATGGCTAGGCTCTCTTCTTCTTCTTCAATGGCTAAAAGCTTTTCTATCAAGGGACATGAGATGAGGACCTACTTGTGTGCTTGTCACCTAGGGTTTTTATTCAGCAAATTATAAATACATGTAAGAAAATAAGACTACAACCATTCGATCAAGAAGTTTTGCAGAAAAATACTTACAATTCATCAAGAAATAATCATGCAAACCCTAGTTGTAACACCTTCCTTAAACAAAAACACCATAGAATGCCAAAAATCTATTCCTTCAACAAGTGTGCCTTCCTTAAATCAGCCAATAACCCAAATAGGGCGCTAAAAATCAGACCTAAGTAATGAGTGAGTGAGTTGTTATGTTAAAATGAGAGTGAAAACCCTCAATATATAGTGTATCAATGACCTAATTTACTTTTTAGGTCATAAAAAGGCCGACAAGGCCATAATGTCAAAATCATATTGTTTTTACATTAAATGCTAAGTAAAATCCCTAATTAAGAAGAAAAGAGAGTAAAATCCCCTTCAAGGGAGGCACTAGCCCTTTCTAGGGAAAATGAGACATCCAGGAGCAAAATGTTAGCCCCCCAGGGGCCTCTCCAACATGCCACACATGCCACTATTGCCCAGCCTGTCTCCAAAAACGTCCATGAAGCTGGATGACATCATGGTGAAGATGGGGATGTCCTAAGCCTTCCAAGGCTAGCGTTCCACTGAAAAGGGGTCATTTCCCCTAGGTCTAGTCTTGCCGGAGTGTCTCTGGTGGAACGTCCTCTTCCTCTCAGGTGAAAAACCCCTGATCAAGCTCTATCCTGTCTATGCCCTCTGATGGGGTCTCAACATCCATATGGTGGGCTCTTCAGCCCCATGGAGGTCTGAACTGGTCATCTCCCCATGTATACTGGTCCAAATGGTACCTTTCCATTGGGCATGGTCCTGCACATCAAAAGTTATGCCCTTCATGGGCTCATCAGTCACAGGGAGCATAGCAATGTCAATCACATCTCATCATCCATATTATTAAACATATGCATAAAACCCCTAATACATCAGTCTATAGCTCAAAGACATTACAAAAACCTGCAATACAAGATTGGAGAAAAGGACAAGGTGTCCTATTGGGCTAGTGTCCACAAGAAAAGGAGAGTTTCCAGAAAGATCTCATCCAATCCATCTAAGTGAGGTGATGTGGTTAGGGGATGTCCAAACATGTGGGTGAAGTGAGTGCCAAGGATGCATAAGTGTTACCCGTGGGTGCCTTTGTAGAAGGCGAGTTGTACCTGTCATGGATGCACTTTTTCCAAGCCCATTCTTGCCTTTATTCTTGTTTTATTCTTTTATTTTCTTTTTTTTTTTTTTCAAGAACTAACCAAGGGACACTGCCTTGGCATGGTGACCACAGCTGACAGTGTTACCCACAAGTACTTTCACAGAGATGAGAAGCTTGGTTCATGATGAGACCCCCTTTCCCTTGTCCATGCAACCAAAGGTCACTGCCCCGGTGTGGTAACCAGATGGT